>JAJIBD010004049.1:0-183527 GCA_021461705.1 Cryptotis parvus
TGAATGGGACTTACCACTACAGATATTTGTTTTCTGAGTCTTCAATTTATTTTCATTGTTAGAAGCTGCCCTTACAAACTAAATTAAGTTCACCATATTCTTTCAAATTCTTACAGGTTTGATGGAGCTCTTAAGGAAATAGCATTTATTATCTTCATTGTACCTATACCTCCCGACTGGATGGTCCCCCCCACAACTACAATTTAATTATGTAGTCTCCCCTTTGCAATCAATAGTGATGTCTATGCTTTACAAACCAACCCGAGAAATATGATTTGATAATTCAAACAAATGAATCATTTTGGTGCAAAATCAGAGCAGTTTGTCATCCCTCCCCCACCCACTTTAATAGACTTTACAGAAATTTCATCTCCAGTAAAGCAGTTATCTTCTGTGGCTTAATCTTCTTAAGGGTACCTTCAACATTCTCAAAAACTATCATATTCTAGTTCACTTGTTTGATTGCCTGTTGTGCTCTTTGGAAAAGAACAATACAGCCTGTTTTCTCTTGGTGTTTTCCCCAGAGCAATTTTGTATCTTTAGACCAGGCTTCCAAACATCTTCCTGAGCACAAAGAATTCTATTCTTCCATTCAAAGTGAAAGAATTGTACAAGTAACCACCCATACACATCACTGAATTGTGAAGAATAAATAGCACCCTTAAAATATCAAAGACATCATTTAAAATTACTCACTTCAATCATTTAAAAGCTATTGTAACACTTCAAACATTTGAATTGGAAAATTTAAGGATTAACATTACAAAATTCTAATACTCAGCATGAACATTTTCAACTTTATAATGTTTAACTTTCACTATCACTATCACTATCTTCCTGTTCATCATCAATTTGCTCAAGTGGGCTCCAGTAACATCTCCATATGTCCTGTCTAATGCGAGTAGAGCCCAAGGACATCTGCTTGCTCCAGGAACAAAGAACCTCAAACTATTATATTAGGTCATGGGAATGACCTAACATAAGTGGTACTGGTATTTGGCATATCAAATACGACACGGGCAGCTTGCCAGGCTTGCCGTGTGTTTAACTTTTAAATGTTTTAATGCTTAACTTTTGTTTTAATGTTTAACTTTAAAGTCTTCAAATTTACTAAAATCTAACATTTTAGTAAAAGCTTTCATTACAGCAGAAATCATAATTTAAAGACTGGACTTGAAAACCAAAGCCTTTACCTATTTGGTAAATTTGTGGCAATGTTGCAAGAAAAGGGGCTAAAAAAGATGTCTAATCAGGCACACCTTTTTTAAATTTTAAATCTACCTAGGTCACAAGTGTACTGATAAAAAGTTATGCATTTGTGAGTCAATTTGTAATCAATATATATTCAAACATACACTACATGTGATGATCATACATAGGGGGCGCAATTCAGCACTGAGATATATTATCCCACATCCCATTAACATGTAAGGGCACTAGAGTTTAGGGCCATTTAGAAGAGATGCTAGTTTTACATTTAGTAATGCTGGTTTGATCCTCTCCACTAGGTATAGGCCCTGAGCACCATCATGATCATTCCTGAGCACAGAGCCAGAAGTAGCCTTGACATTACTCTGCAAAAAAAAAAAGAAAAATGAATAAATAACCAAGAAAAATTCCTTTTCAATATTTTATAAATGTAGACATTTATATTTATATTTCTTTTATAAAATACTGTGTTTGAAAATGAATCATACATTGAGTTAAATACTGATTAGAATTTTTTGTTGTATAGAACAATTTATAGTTATTTAAGGTTATTTAATTATTATTTAAACCTCACTGGGAATTCCTAAAAGGCATTATAAAGGTATACATTCAGAAAGTTAAACAAAACTTTCTGAAAGTCTTTTACCGTTACTTTTAAATTTTAAACTAACATAGGATGAAAAGAAAGATTGGAAAACAAGGAATGTAAGGAATGTACTCTTTTCAAAAAATGTGTCTTTACATTAACAGTAGCACAATAATAGTCTGAGACTTCAACACTGCATTATCGACTATGGATAGATCGACGAGACTGAAACACACCAGGGAAATACTGGACCTGAAGGAATAAATGGAAGAAAGAGAGCTGGTTGATATATACAGGGCTTTTCATCCCAAAAAAGATGAATACACATTTTTTCCAGTGCACATGGAACATACTCCAAGATAGACCATATACTGAGCCACAAAGCATACCTCAACAAAATAAAAAGATTGAAATTCTGTCAACTATCTTTTCAGATCATGATGCACTGAAAATAGTAGTTAAACATACACAGACGCAGGGAGCCAAACCAAACAGCTGGAAACTGAACAGCTCACTACTGAACAACAAATGGGTCATAGAAGAAATCAAACAGGAAATCCAAAGACTCCTAGAAACAAATGACAATGAACATACCAACTATCATAACTTGTCGGACACAGCAAAAGCTGTGTTAAACGGAAAGTTCATAGCTCTGCAAGCATTCATAAGGAAAGAAGAAAGGGCCCACATAAATAACCTGACCTCACAGCTGAAAATATTAGAAAAAAACCAACAAAATAAGCCCAACCCAGGCAGAAGGAAGGAAATAATAAAACTTAGGGAGGAAATCAACAAGCAGGGAAACCAAAAACACAATCTGAAAGATTAATGAAACCAAGAGCTGGTTCTTTGAAAAAATTAAACAAGATCGACAAGCCACTGGCAAGACTTGTAAGGACAGTGAAAGAGAGAACCCAAATAAACAGAATCAGAAATTAAAATGGTGACATCACAACAGAAAAAACATAAATCCAAAAGATCATCAGAGATTACTTTGAGAACCTGTATGCCACAAAACATGAGAACCTAGAAGAAATGGATAAATTCCTGAAGCCCTATAACCTCCCACAATTGAAACAAGAAGACCTCCAATACCTAAATAAGCCTATCACCATCGGGGAAATTGAAACAGTAATTAAAAGTCTGCCCAAACACAAAAGCCAAGGTCCAGATGGGTTCACTAGCAAATTCTGCCAAACCTTTAAGGAGGACCTACTGCCTGTCCTGTTCAAGCTCTTCCAGCAAATAGAAGAAACAGAAACACTCCCAAACAGCTTCTATGAGGCGCATATCACCCTGATACCCAAAGCAGGGAGAGACAACACAAAGAAGGAAAATTACAGTCCAATCTCCTTGATGAACACAGATGCTAAGATTTTCAACAAAATACTAGCAAACAGAATCCAAAGACTCATCAAAAAGATCATACATCATGACCAAGTAGGATTCATCCCGGGAATGCAAGGATGGTTCAACATTCGCAACATATCAATCAACATAATACACCATATCAATAAGAGAAAAAATCAAAACCATATGGTCCTATCAATAGATGCAAAAAAGCATTTGACGACATCCAGCACCCATTCATGATTAAAACACTCTGGAAAATAGGAATTTAAAGAAGCTTCCTCAAGATAGTCAAAGTCTTCTACCAAAAGCCCACAGCGAGTATCATTCTCAATGGGGAAAAATTGAAAGCCTTCCCCTTAAGATCAGGAACACGACAAGGTTTCCCTCTCTCACCCCCTTTTTATTCAATGTAGTACTGGAAGTACTCAATAGCAATCAGAGAAGAAAAAGGACATTAAGGGCATCCAGATAGGCAAGGAAGAAATCAAGCTATCATTATTTGCAGATGACATGATATTATACTTAGAGAACCCTAAACTCTTGACCCCAAATCTCTTAGAAACAATAGATATGTATAGCAGAGTGGCAGGGTAAAAAATCAATACCCAAAAGTCGGTGGCTTTCCTATACACAAATAACGAAAGAGAAGAAATGGATATTAAGAAATTGATTCCATTCACAATTGTGCCACAGAAAATCAAATACCTAGAAATAAGCTTAACCAAGTGTGTAAAGGACCTATACAAAGAAAACTACAAGACTTATTTCTTATTTCAAGAAATAAAAGAGGACACGAGGAAATGGTAACACATTTCCTGCTCACGGATGGGGAGAATTAACATTGTCAAGATGGTAATACTCCCTAGAGCTTTGTACAGATTCAATGCTGTTCCTACAAGGATACCCATGACATTCTTTAAGGAAATTGACCAAACACTCCTGAAATTCGCGGAATAATAAACCCCAACGGATAGCTAAAGCAATCCTCGGGAAGAAGAAGATGGGAGGCATCACCTTTCCCAACCTCAAACTGTACTACAAAGCAGCAGTAATTAAAACAGCAAGGTAATGAAATAAAAACAGACCTGTGGACCCATGGAATAGAGTTGAGTATCCTGACACCACCCTCAAAGACATGATCAGTTAATCTTTGATAAAGGTGCAAAGAGTCCAAACTGGAGTAAGGGAAGCCTCTTCAACAAGTGGTGCTGGGAAAACTGGACAGCTACATGTAAAAAATGAATATGGACCTGTGTCTAACACCTTGCACAAAAAATCAGATCAAAATGGATTAAAGATCTCAATATCAGACCTGAATCCATAAAGTACGTTGAAGAGAATATAGGAAAAACCCTCCACGACATTGAAGCTAAAGACATCTTCAAAGGTGAAACAACATTAACAAAGCAACTAGAAGAAAAGATAAACATATGGGACTACATGAAACTAAAGAGCTTCTACACCTCGAAAGAAACAGTGACCAAGATAGAAAGCAGTCCACAGAATGGGAAAGAATATTCACCCAATACCCATCTAATAAGGGGTTAATATCCAGGATATATCAGGCACTGGTACAGCTATATAAGAAGAAAACAGCCAACCCCATAAAAAAATAGGGAGAAGAGAAGAACAGAAACTTTGACAAGGAAGAAATTTGGATGGCAAAAAGGCATATGAAAAATTGCTCATCATCACTAATCATCAGAGAGATGCAAATCGAAACAACAATGAGATATCACCTCACACCACAGAGACTGGCCCATATCCAAAAGGGTAAAAGCAACAAGTGCTGGCGTGGATGCGGGGAAAAGGGGACTCTTATACATTGTTGGTGGGAATGCCGACTTGTAAAACCTTTCTTGAAAATAATATGGACATTCCTCCAAAGAGTAGAAATTGAGCTCCCTTTTGACCAAGCCATAACACTCCTGGAAATATACCCTGGGAAACCAAAAACACACAGCAGAAACACAATCTGCACTTTTATTTTCATAGCAGCACTATTCACAATAGCCAGAACCTGGAAACAACCAGTATGCCTGAGTACTGATGACTGGATAAAGAAACGTGGTACATATACACAATGGAACAATATGCAGCTGTTAGGATAAATGAAGTTATAAAATTTTCCTATAAATGGATGGACATGGAAAGGATCATGTTGAGTGAAATTAGAAGGTAAGAGAGAGACTTAGAATGACTGCATTTATTTGCATGACATAAATATATCAGGTGATCTTACCAAAAGTGGAAATTACCACAAACGTGGGGGAGTCAGTGGTTAGGTAAGATAGAGAAGGGAACTTGTGTGAATAAATTTCAAAATGGCTGATACTAACATAAAACTGAGTATTAAATACAGCCCAAAAAATGCACGTTATCGCTTCTAAGTGTATGTAGTGAAACCCACAATGTGTAAGAGAAGGAAAAAGAGAGAGAGGGAGATTGAAAAGAGATAAAGAACCTGCCATTTAGGCAGGCTATGGAAGGGGGAGGGAATTGGGGACATTGTTTGGTGGGAAATGGGCACTGGTGGAGGGCGGGTGCTGGAACACTATGTGACCGAAACCTCCAAACATGAACAACGTTGTAATTGTATATCTCACAGTGGTATAATAAAATGTTTAATAAAAAAAATGTGTCTTTAAATAAAAACTGTGCCTCTTCAATTGTATACTCTTCCAGGTTACCATTTTCTATTCTGATTCATCAGCTTTGAATACTTTCACAGTTACTAATTATTGTAAGTTTTCTCTCTCATACTAAAAGTTATTTATTTGATTTCCTCCCTTATGGGGAAAAATAGTTTTCATTTGCATTTCAGATCTACATATCCCTATTCTATATTAATTGAACTCTTCAATTTTTTACTTTGAATCAATTGTATCATTTGCCTTATACTATAACTAAAGTAAGATTAACATATGTTCACTTTTATGAACAGTATATGTATCCAAGTCACGATTTTACCATTTACTAGAAATTATCTACCAGAATTTTTCTAAACTGAAGAAAATTGCCACAAATTAGATTATGCAGAAGCAAATGATGAGGGATAAATTGGGATATAAGGTATTTGTTAGAAAGGAGCATCCCTTAGATTTACTCCAGAATTTTCAGATGAACCCCCCCAAGCATGAAGAAAGTGTTAGTTATAGTGTAAAACCCAAGAACACTTTACCTGGCTAAATTGCCATTCTGAATTGAAAGTACAACACACAACTTCATGGATGTAGAATAGCTCAGAAATTTCATATACTCAAAACCAACTTTAAAAGAAGCAGCTACTGTTAGACAAGACAAACCCCCAAACACAGCAAACTTATGCACAAAGATGGCAAGAAACTTCATGGCAACAATCTCCCTCAAAGTTAATGGTCTAAACTCACCAAATAAGAGACACAAAATGGCAAATGAATTAAAATGCTGATTCCAACATTTTACTCCCTATCAGAAATGCATGTGGTCACAACAAGCACAGATTTAAAGTAAAAAGGATGGAAAGTAATTCTTTATGCAAACAACTCCTCCAAAAGGTCAGGGTAGTCATACTAGTATCTGACAACATTGATTTCTCATGGAATTGGTTAAAAGGTACAGTGAAGTCCATTTCTTAACAATCAAGGAATATTTACATCAGAATAAATTACATTCCTAAACTTATACACATCCAACTAGGGCCCAGCAAAAATACTTAAAACAAGTGTTAATAGAATTCAAGGAGGACGTTGATAGCAACACAATTGTAGTTGGAGACTTCAACACACTGTGTTGTCACCTATTGATAGATCAACAAGACTAAAACTCATCTAAGAAGTACTAACTTTACATATAATATGTATAATAACTTTTACTGTGAAAAAGTACTGTGAGGATTAGGCTATGCACACAATGACTGAATAAATTATCAAAATATTACAGGAAACATTTCAATCTGTAAGGCAGGTGATTCTTGGAAACATCATTAACAATTTAAAACTATGAATAAGTAATGCCCAATTCAAAATAATATCAGACAAATTAGGAGAAGCTAAGAGAATAGTTTTCATTGAACATAAATTGCAAACATGAACTGCATATTTTGAATTGGGATGTTTGTATTTTATAATTCAAAAAAAAGAGTACAATTGTTTGCTTGGACACATCGAACTCATACCAAAATGAATGCATTACAATATATGAGAGAAGTGATTTTAAAAAACAGTGATTGCTCTAACTGAGTCACTATTAATCAACAATCAAAAAATTTATAAATAAAACTTATAACTCGGTATATAATTAAACTGAATTTAAATGCATACTACTTGCTTAAAAATACTCTCCTCTTTCATATTATTGCTTAGAGAAAAGCTAGGTAGGTAATCAAACACATGTGAGTTAGGAAATTTTCTTTCATTTTCAAATATTTACATGATGGCATACTACTTTATCATAAGAAAAAACAAAATCACACAACTTGCTACTAATTAATGGAACTTGCAGGTATCATGCTGAGTGAAGTTAGTCATAAGGAGAGGGAAAGATATAGATATGTCTCATACCTTGGGTATAAATTCTGGTATATACTTAGATATACCTGGGATATACCTGTGGTATATAGTCCAGGAACAATAAATGGTGAAAGAAAATATAACCTGAGTACTGGTTTTAAAACTGAGTTTAGGAAGTGTGAGTCAAGAGGGCTAGTAAGGGACTCTGCTGATATAATGTGGGGAAATGGACACCCTGGTAGACAGTGTGATATTGTAATATTATGCATTAAATTCTGTCATTGATGGTAAATCATGGTGCTTCAAATGAAAAAAGAATTTTTAAAATAATTTTTAAAATGTAATTCTCTTGTCAAAATTGACGATCAGGATTTATTATGAAACTTAGCTATTAAATGATGATGATTTTACATACCTCTACTCTTCAAAGTTTGTCTCAGAACTTTAAAACCAAAGATTTCTCATCCAGTTTTCTTTTCTTTTAGTTTAAGCTTTAATGCGTTGTTCAAAATTAGTGTAGAAACTTTATAGACAAATTCATGCTATCTTATAGACTACAAATCCTTAAAATTCTGTGAATTCAAATATTAAATGAACTAGCTCTATAGTTATGGGCAGCATTACATTGTGTTTTAAATATGTAAGTATATTTAGCTAAGATAATCTTCCAAAGTACAAAGCACTCCAGATAGTGTGTATCTATCTATTCAAAATCACTGAATTTTAGTAATTGATAAAATGCTGAATGTTTGATTTTATATAACACATTTATTTGAATATAGTTTGTGGGAAAAAAAATAATTGTTAAGGTAACATTCCTTGGGGCCATGGCAATACTACAGTGGGTCGATCACTTGCCTTGCATATGGCTGATCCCAGCATCCTATGGTTCCACAAGGCTGCCAAGAGTAACAATGAGTGCAGAGCTAAGAGTAAGATGTGAGCATTTTTCAAGTGTGGGAAAAAAGGGAAAGAAAGAAAGAAAGAAAGAAAGAAAGAAAGAAAGAAAGAAAGAAAGAAAGAAAGAAAGAAAGAAAGAAAGAAAGAAAGAAAGAAAGAAAGAAAGAAAGAAAGAAAGAAAGAAAGAGAGAAAGAGAGAGAGAGAGAAAGAGAGAGAGAAAGAGAGAGAGAAAGAAAGAGAGAAAGAGAGAGAGAGAGAGAGGGAGGGGAGAGAGGGGAGGGAGGGAGGAGGGAGGGAGGGGAGGGAGGGAGGGAGGAAGGAAGGAAGGAAGGAAGGAAGGAAGGAAGGAAGGAAGGGAAGGAAGGAAGGAAGGAAGGAAGGAAGGAAGGAAGGAAGAAGGAAGGAAGGAAGGAAGGAAGGAAGGAAGGAAGGAAGGAAGGAAGGAAGGAAGGAAGGAAGGAAGGCAGGCCTCTTCAGGTTGAATTTAAAGCTTTAGAACTTGACGGAATACATTATTTAAGTGTCTGGGTCATTTAGGTGGAGTGGAAGTGATGTCACTATGTACATCAAAATTATGAGTCAACACTGTTTTGAGAATGTGACTAAACTATGATAAGATTGAAAAAAATATTAGTGTATTATGAGATAGAATGCTAGGCAGGAAGAAACCTTGGGTCAGTGGTGGAGGGACACTGAGGCTGTCCCCACCAGGAATTGGTAATGGATTCACTAAATGAGCATCTAGAGCTTTGTAAATCAGTGCTTACATTTGAATTTTAAAAAGGATTCTACTATTTTTGGTATTTTGCTTCAACATCCCTAGAAACAATTGAATCTTTCCTTCCCTGTTCAGGAAAGCAGGGAAACTGCAGAAATCAGGGACACTCTTGTTTCTTTAGAAATTGTCTAGGTTTCCTACCGTTTAAACTTCCTTATTTTAAAAACGACAAACACAAACTGTTCAGAACCTCACATCTATTTTGTGTAACCATTTTGTGTAACATCTATTTTGTAGTGAAGGAGTTGCCATCCTTTCCTGCTGGATGTTTCGTCCAGTTCAAGCACCTCAGGATAAGTGGATAAAACAAAGCAGTACTTTCTATGACGATGAATGAGTAAAGCTAAAAATTAAAGTTTTATGTATGTAGCTAATCCAAAGTGTAGTTAATAACTACTTTTCACATACAATTTCAGGATCAAACAATTTGATGCTTTTTCTCTACCATCAGATTGGCATTAATTTTTCTTTGGTTCCAAAAACTCATTTACTCTGATGAGAATTTTATTTAAATATTTTTCCTTTAAAACTCCTGAAATAGGGATCAAAAAGATAACACTTGATCCTTAAAAACCCCCAGAACTATCCGCTGGGACCCTCATTGCCCCAGAATAACAGGGTGCCTATATAGATAAGCCTGTACTCCAAGGGCCAGCATTGCTGGAGTGGTCCCTGGACCACTATGCATCAGTGAAGATGTCCCTGTGATAATAATTAAATGGGTCTGGAGAGATAACAGGTAAAACATATTACATGCATTCATCTTTTCAAATTTTTTTTATTTTTACAATTACAATGATATACAATTAAAAAGTTCATATTTGGGTTTTGGTCATACAGTGATTCAGCACCCATCCCGCCACCAGTGCCCATCTCCCACCACCAACGTCCCCGGTTCCCTCCCCTCCCCCAGCCCTCCTCCATGGCAGGTTCTTTATTTCTTTCCCTTTCTCTCTTATTCTCTTTTCCTTCCCTTCCAGACTATAGATTACAGAACATACATTAAAGGGTTGTCATGTGTATCTTTTTGCCTCTATTTACTGCTCAGTTCTAGGTTGGCATTAGTACCCTCGACAATTGTTAGCACACTGTTCCATTTTTCTGTCTTACCTAGCCTCTGACTCCTACATGTTTGTGATAATTTCCACCTTTCACAAGACCTCCTGATATATGTTTCACTTGACCTTGGATATTGGTATCATAATATGTACATATATATTTATGTTATGCAGATAAATGCAGTCATTCTGTATCTGTCTCTCTCCTTCTGGCTAATTTCGCTCAACATAATCATCTCCATGTCCATCCATTTATAGGCAAAATTTATAACTTCATTTTTCCTAAAGCTACATAGTATTCCATTGTGGAGATGTACCAAAGCTTCTTTATCCAGTCATCGATTTTCGGGCACTCTGGTTGCTTCCAGATTCTGGCTATTGTGAATAATGCTGCTATGAACATAAAAGTAGGGATGTGTTTCCGCTGTGTATTTTTGGTTTCCCAGAGTAGATTCCCAGGAGTGGTATGGCTGGGTCAAATGGGAGTTCAATTTCTAGTCTTTGGAGGAATTTCCATATTGTTTTCCAGAAAGGATGTACCAGCCGGCATTCCCACCAACAATGGATAAGTGTCCTCTTTTCCCCACATCCACGCCAGCACTTGTTCTTGCTCTTTTGAATATGTGCCAGTCTCTGTGGTGTAAAATGATATCTCATTGTTATATTGATTTGCATCTCTCTGATGATTAGTGATGACCGACCATTTTTTCATATGATTTTTGGCCATTAGAATTTCTTCCTTGCTGAAGTTTCTGTTCATTTTGTCTCCCCCATTTTTTGATGGGGTTGTTTGTTTTCTTTTTGTAAAGTTCTACCAGTGCCTGATATATCCTGGATTTTAACCCCTTATCAGATGGGTATTGGGTGAATATTCTTTCCCATTCTGTGGACTGCTTTTGTATCTTAGTCACTGTTTCTTTTGAGGTGCAGAAGCTTTTTAGTTTCATGTAGTCCCATATGTTTATCTTTTCTTCTACTTGCTTTGTTAGTGATGTTTCACCTTTGAAGATGCCTTTAGCTTCAATGTTGTGGAGGGTTTTTCCTATATTTTCTTCAATGTACTTTATGGATTCAAGTCTGATATTGAGATCTTTAATCCATTTTGATCTGATTTTTGTGCATGCTGTTAGACATAGGTCCAAATTCATTTTTTTTACATGTCGCTGCCCAGTTTCCCCAACACCACTTGTTGAAGAGGCTTTCATTACTTCATTTTGGACTCTTTGCACCTTTATCAAAGATTAAATGATCATGTGTTTGAGGTTGGGTGTCAGGATACTCAACTCTATTCCATAGGTCCACAGGTCTGTTTTTATTCCAATACCATGCTGTTTTAATTACTACTGCCTTGTAAAACAGTTTGAAGTTGGGAAAGGTGATGCCTCCCATCTTCTTTTTCCCGAGGATTGCTTTAGCTATCCTTGGGGGGTTTATTGTTCCATACAAATTTCAGGAGCCGTTTGGTCAATTTCTTTGAAGAATGTCATGGGTATCCTTATAGGGACTGCATTGAATTTGTACAGAGCTCTAGGGAGTATTACCATTTTGACAATGTTGATTCTCCCCATCCATGAGCAGGGAATATGTTTCCATTTCCTTGTGTCCTCTTATCTCTTGGAGCAGTGTCTTGTAGTTTTCTTTGTATAGGTCCTTTACACACTTGGTTAAGTTGATTCCTAGGTATTTGATTTTCTGTGGCACAATTGTGAATGGAGTTGTTTCCTTAATATCCCTTTTTCTCTTTCATCATTTGTGTATAGGAAAGCCACTGACTTTTGGGTGTTGATTTTGTATCCTGCCACTCTAATATACATGCATTCATCTTTACCAGGGTTCAATCTCTGGCATCCCATATGGTGCCCTATACCACCAGTAGTGATCCCAGAGTACAGAGGTAAGAGTGGCTGCATCCCTACCAAGGAAAATTAATGATAAAAAGAATACTGAGAGACAGAACAAATAGAAAATTTAGAGAAAGATGAGACAAAAGAGGGATATGTCCAAGAAAAGGAGAGTCAATTCTATCAAATGTGGTTATAGTAAAACACGTTTTTATTTCTCTGTTTTGCAGAGGGAGTTATTGACATAATTGCTAACTGAGGGCTTCTCTGAGCACTGGCCAAATTGCAGGGGAATTGAAATTGAATCAGGGGCAAGGAAGTGGATTGTGAGGGGAGATTTTACCTTACTGAAAGTTTGACTTTGAAAAGAAGAGGACCAAAGAGCCAGTTAGAAGCTAATATTTTAAAAGATATGTCTAGAACAAAGGACTACAAGTATTTATGTTTATAATCAAAAGGCCTTAAAATCAAAGAGCAAGTAGAGCTAAAGTTGGAAAAAAAGGAGGGAAGCAAAAATAAGTATGATATAAAGTTGGAGAGACAAAAAATGTAAATCAGGAAAATAGGCAAATATGAGAGATTAAAAATGCAAAAAATCATTCTAGAGTAGAAAATGGCACTAATATCTGGATACTGCATTTTTTGGGTTTATTTCTTTGTTTTAGTTTCTGGTCACACCCAACTGCTCTCATGCCTTATTCCTGGCTCTGCTTTCAGGGATCACTCCCGGTAGTAATCAAAGAACCATATGGGATGCTGGGCATCAAACTTGGGCTGGCAACGTGCCATACAAGTGCCCAATCCACTCTACCACAGATAGTAATATTAGCTTTAGACGTAAGCATATTTGATAAAACTAGAGAAACAACTGGTGTGATCACAGCTCTATTTTCAGGTAATTAAGTGTGGAAGGACAAGAAATTAGTAGTCTCTACCTTTTATTGAACTAGAAAGCAAAGAAAGTGCTTAGTTATAGCTATCCATCTATCTATATATATTCATATATAGAGAGAAAGTGAAGAAGAAGAGGGAAGAAGAAGAACAACAACAACAAGAGCAAGAACAACAAAGCAGAACAAGAACAAGAACAAAGAACAAGAACAAGAACAACAAGAACAAGAACAAGAACAAGAACAAGAACAAGAACAAGAACAAAGAACAAGAAAAAAAGTGCCTGCCATAGATGCTGGGGGAGAGGGGGTTGGGAATTGGTGGGAGGGAAAGTGGTGACACTGGTTCTGGGAAATGTTCACTGGTGGAAGGATGGGAGCTGGAATACTGTATGACTGAAACCCAATCATGAACAGCTTTGTAACATTCTATCTCATGGTGATTCAATTAAAATAAAATTTCTTTAAAGAAAGATGCTTAGTATATTTATATGTTTGGTCATATGAAATAAAAGTAAAGTTTCTCAAAAAATTCAAAATTGATCTACCGTATTGTTTAACAATTCCACTTTTTGGTATTTATTTCAAAAGAAAATGAAAACGCTAACAAAACCTACCTTATATTATTGCAGCACTTTTTATTATGGCCATGTTACAAAAACAATTTAAGTATTACTGAATGAATAAATGGATTTATAAACAACCCTCCATAGACACACACTATAATACTATGCAAGGATAAAAATCAAAGACATAGGAATATTGTCAATGGGAATGGACCTGTAGGACATTCTGACAAATTAGTCAGAAAGAGACAAATACTATATTGTCTTATATACAGAAGAAAAGACAAGATTAAATAAGCTCTTGGTAGTATAAAAAATCAACAAATAAACAAACAAACAAACAAAAAAATCTCGTGGATACAGAAATCTGATTGCCAGCTGTAGGGTATGAGAGAATGGGTAAAGAGCATTAACAGGTAAAATAAAAACAAACAAAAAACCCTTGCACATTAATGTATATATTTAATTCAAATAATCTCAAAAGTGAAAATGTCTAATTTTCTCTGAACTAATTAAATGACTAATAAAGGAAGATATATCCATACCACGGAAAATTGTTATGCAATATAAAAAAATTAAGTGTCATTAAAATATCTCACCACCTGCATGGCAAGCCTGGAAAGTTGCCCTGTTTTATTTGCTATGCCAAATACCAGTAACAATTATATTAGTTCATTCCAATGACCTAATATAATGGTTTGAGGCTCTTTATGTTCCTGGAGCGAGCAGATGCCCTTGGGCTCTACTAGCATGAGACCGGACATATGGAGATATTACTGGTGCCCGCTCTAGCAAATAGATGATCAACGGGAGGATAGTGATAGTGATAGTGATAGTGATAGTGATAGTGATAGTGATAGTGAAAATATCTCAGAGGACTGAGCTGTTGCTTTGAATTAAGATTCCCAGGATTGATCCCTAGCACTACATGATCGTGCAAGCACTGCCAGTAGTAACACCAGGACACTGAGCCAGGAGGAAAGAGGATAAATGCAGCTGCTAAGTCCATACCAAATACCGTGCTTAGGGATGGAGAATTTTCACTCAGAAAACAATCACAGAAACTATACTTAGTAATCTTCTGAGATATTATATAAAGATCAAAATAGGAATAAAGTGACTAACAGCTGCTCTAAGAGCTCTCTTTAAGCAACAGGGAGAATGACTGAGTCAGAGCAAGCCTCCATGGCTTTTTAGTTGGCCATGAAAGAAATTAGGAGTTTCACGCAGCCCATCGAACTTTATTTTTAGTTCATTTACAAGACAAATGATAGGTACAGGCTGTGGTTTCAAATGTTAAGAGATTGGTAGGTTCTTCAGTTTTATCTCTGAAGACTAAGTATCCTGTTTCGATTAAAAGGGTGGAAAAAGTGCTTCCTCTAAGAGAACGCATTGAGGATGTGGCTTTATGAGGCATGCTTAAGTACTTCTTTCAGATTGTAAGAAAAAACTGTAGGGAAGTTTTGTTTGACTTCATCTAGTAACTGTCTCATTTAAGGAGGAAAAAGAGAGAAAATAAAGCTTTTTTTTTTTTTGCTGGGATGGGGCAGGTGGGGGGTGGGTTCTAGGCCACACCCAGCAATGCTCAGGGGTCACTCCTTACTCTGCACTCAGAAATTGCTCCTGGTGGAAAATATGGCATTAAAAAAATAAAAGCATATAGTCCCTGTAAATAAGCAGAGAAAACCCCCCCAAAATTTAAAATATCAGTAAAAATAGGTGAGATTAAAGTATTTTATGTTTAAATATTTCTAAATATGCTCTGCTTATCTAGAAAAGAAAATAGTTTTACCAGCTACGCATGTTATGTATTCAGTCATCTTAGTTACATGAATGCATTCTTGGTGTGGGGGGTCATGCATGGAGTGTTGCTGTTGGGACCATACAGAGCTGTGGATCACACCGAGTGCCAGCATGTGAAGCACAAGCTCCAACCACAGCCATTTCTCAGCCTCTAAGTGAATGCATTCTTCATTGACCATGAAACAAGTATTTGCTATTATGCCAAGAAACATAGAATGATATTCTTGTTTGGGCAAATAAAATGTGTTACAGTTATTTATGAAATGCACTCTTAGGAAGAATGTCATAAGTATTTTAATACTGCTGTTAATATTTATGAGATTTATTTTCACTGTTACCATGTACATGTTAAGGGTGGTTAATGGAATAGATAAAAGTTAGATACTGAGCTCTGGCACACTTGGTTCCATATCCAAATGAACCCTCAGAATGCTTACCTAAACTTGGGTATAAACAATGCCTAATCGTAGCAAATTAATCCAGCCTATCTTATAGTTAAGTATGATATTGTTTTCCTGCCCGTAAATGATGGGTTAGTGACGAAAGAGCAAGGCTTCATTAAATGTGGTGTTTGTCTTCTTGGTTATTTGTAAGTATATTTTGAAATTCAGGTTCAAGAATACTATGGTGGTGTTAAAAATATAAAATTTTAGAAATGATCCAAACTACCACAAAGCATCTATTGTACTCCTGTAAGTGAAACTAATCCAAACACTAGAAATAGAGGGTTCTGATTACCATAAAAATAGAATAGCTGAGATTTTAAATGCCCCCTTTGTTAATAGAGCAGGAAGACATTTCAGGAAATAAGGCATGGATTCAGTAAGGCATTTCATAAAGAAATAAGACATTTCAAAGTTCATTAAGAAGCTTGGTATCAAAGAAAGGGTTATCAGGTAAGGTTTACTTGCCTTGCAGTTTCAATCCCTGGCATCTAATATGGTACACCAATCACTGTCAGGAGTACCTCTGAACGCAAAGTCAGTAAACACCTCTGTACATCACTGGATGTGGTCAAAAAGACAAAAAAATCAAAAAAGAAAAAGTAATCTGAGAGATATTATGCACTTCATTCATTATCACTTGTATCACTTGTCTTCCCATTGTTCATTGATTAGCTCAAGAAGGTGCCAGTAATGCCTCCATTCGTTGGGAATGACGCCCATTATTGTTACTGTTTTTGGCATATCGAATACAACGTGGGTAGCTTGCTAGGCTCTGCTGTGGCTCTGGATTCATCCCAGAGTTCCCAGTCTGTGTTAGGCTAGAAGCATTCTCGCTTCCTTCTTTTTCTCCTCCTCAGTGGATAGAGTAATTTGTAACATAGCAGCCCATATATGGCAAATGTTATTGATAAAGTCATTACTAGTTTTTTCCTGGTTTGTTATGGACTAATCTGATCTACTTCTGTTCTTGCATTGACCATCTGAATTTCTGGAACATGGTTGGTTTCTACTAAATTGATGTACTGTGTGGCCACAATGCAGGGAAAGAGCCGGTAGCAGCTCTGCCCGGTGTGTCAGTGTCTCTGGATCATAGCTAACAGACCTAGAATAGTTCTTGGGTGGGTCCACCAGGCTTCCAGAGGGACAGAGGTGGGGAAGAGAGACACCAGCTCCATCTCCACGGAACCCTGGTGACCTTAGCTGCCAAGACCTGCACATCTGGGCTTGAAATTGGCTTCTCTCTTGGGCAGGGCTCTGCTAAGCTCTGGAGTCTGGATGTTGAATATGACTGCTTTTAGGTGCAGGAGGGGTGTACCTCTGGCTTCTTCTGAGGATCTATTGGGGTGGTGGGTCAGTGCCAGAACCCATCTTTCCTCTTGGATGCCTCATCATTAATCATAAAATAACTAAAAATAAAATATCAAATTCATATTTATAATGTATAATTTTATATTGGTCTTTTTTTGACATTAAAAGAAAAGGCAATCATCTGAAAAATATTTTGCAAAATAGAATTTTCTTTCCAAATAAATATCAACAGATATTAATAATAAAATACTAGGCTACAATAGGCCAGTAATTCCTGTATAGGACATCAATAATGCTATTGTTCTCATATTTGGAACAATTGCCATGATCAGTCTTGCATATGACCCACCCAGATCCCATCCTTCGCACACTATATGCACCCTGAGCTCCTCTAATAGAGATCCCTGTGGGCAGAGCCGGGAGTGAACCCTCAGCACCACCAAGTTTTCCCCACACCCCAAGCACAAAGCAAAAGCACCAAGTCGTGTGAAAAGAAAACCAGTTACAAAGATATGCATTCATATAATATGTGTATATACATAATATACAATGATGTCAATAGTTAAATCACCATGAAATAGATCATTATAAAGCTGTTCATGACTGGACTTCAGTCATACGTTGTTCCAATAGCCATCCCTCCACCAGTGCACATTTCCCAACGCTAATTCCCTCAGTCTCCCTTGCCCCACAACCAGTTCTAATAATATTTAGCTCTGCTTTTATAATGTTGAATTTTCTTTAGAATCAATATATTGCAACCAGTCTATAAAATAAATCAGTTACACATAAACTTGTAAAAGCTCAGTATTAGAATATTACTTTGCATTCACTTATACAGTTTAGGTTCAGTGCCTGTCACCACAAACAAACCAAAACACAAAACTAAAAATAGTTATAATTCAGCATTATGTCGAGACAAGAGACTTTATATGTATAGAAATCTGTGTTGGAAATAATGCTTAAATAGGAAAAATAATTGATTATTAGTGATATATTTTCAAGTTAAAACGATAATTTGAATATTTAGTTTTCCAAAGCAGATAAAATATATTAAATATATATTTAATATGTTAAATATATATTTATATATTTAATATATATTAAATTATTAATATATTAATAATTAATCAGGTAAGGTTTACTTAATATATTATATATTAGGTTTAATATGTTAATATAATATTAATATATTATATCTTAATAATTTAATATATTAATATATTAAATTATAATATATATAAAATATATATTTAATATATTAATGCTCAGGGGTTTCTCCTGGTTCTGCACTCAGGAGTTACTCCTGGCGGTGCTCGGGAACCATATGGGATGCCGGGATGGAACCCAGGCCAGCACAGGCCAGCCGCATGCAAGGCAAACGCCCTACCAGCTGGGCTATAGCCCGGCCCCAGCACTGAATTCTTACCTCCACTCCTATAGGGTCAACGCTGGCCCTGGTGGCTTGAAAGCCAGATTTGCAAACGCTCCCTCCCGTATTTTTGTTTTGTGTATATTTTTTTTACTGTTTATTTTTTTTTTCAAATTTTATTGCACCACTTTTAGACAGGCTTTGCAGAGCCTGGCAAGCTACCCGTATCGTATTTGATATGCCAGATACCAGTAACAATTATAGACCTCATTCCCATGACCTGATGGAATGGTTTTGAGGCTCTTTATGTTCCTGGAGCAAGCAGGTGCCCTTGAGCTCTACTTGCATGAAACAGGTCATATGGAGATATTACTGGTGCCCGCTCGAGCAAATCGATGATGAACGGGAAGTCAGTGATACAGTGATACAGTGAAATATTAAGTGATTGAGACTTTATTTCACTTTTTCTTAATTATTTGGAAATATTTTATATCTAAAGAAGTGGCAACAGAGTATAAAGTACGCAGTATGCATTCTTATTTCAACAATTCACAAAATGCATTCCTTTTTCTAAGGTACTCTCTTCACAATCTGAATTCTTTGGTGTCAGGGAGTAAATCAGAGTTGATTTGCCACATTCAGGGCAAGACAAGTACTTTAGCCATTTACCATCTCTAGCACCAGGGATGAATTTTTAATATATTATTGTCATTTTTAAAGAAAAAATACTGAGTAATACATTCTTAAGTAAAACACTACATGTGTTTTTCACATAAATTGAAGGAATAGCTTCTTCCATAAATGACCACATATGAGGCAATCCTCTAATCAAATTGATAAATTTTGTTTAATTGAAACAACTATGTTGAGTGTTTTTAAATGATTTTAGGAAACAGATAATAGTTTTATAGTAATATATTCAATTTCTAGATAAGTGTTGGAGTACATGCCCTAAATGAGCTCCTGGTCACTGCTTCCCAGAGCCTCTGCAACTTGCCTGGAGCTGTCTCCTGCAAGTCACATTATAGATAGGGGGCATGAAGATTGTTTGGATCTATGATTCTCTAAGTCATGGAATATTCTTAGCATGAATTCTATGTAGCTGGTCAAAGTATTTCCTCTCATACTCCCATGGATCCTCTCCATGTGACTGGACAATTTTACCAGGATTTTCCTGGCTGCATTTGGATCCTTCTTTAAATAAACTAGCCCTACTAGATCAGAGAGAAAAGCTGTTTGCCTCCTGGCAAGTGATCTTGGCTCTCAGTAATTCTAAAGGCTAGTACCCAGAACTACCCACAAGTAAAGAAAAAGATCTCATGGACGTTTGGAAAAATATCTATCAGCTGTAAGATATTCATGGTATCATATATGCCTTTCCTCATGAATTAATCCTGAATTACATTTCAACTCAAGTGCCTTGACCCTTATCTCTACAAGTGCCTGCAGGAAAGCTGAAGGTGATCCCCTGCTCTGGGGAATTAGCATTTATATTGCCCAGGGCCAGGTGCACCTGAAGTGATTCAGCCTGACTGAGAGCCATCCTTGTAGGCCTGGCAGGGGCCTAAAGGAGTATAAGAAGAGAACACCCAGCGCTCAAGGTTATGCTCTCTCTGCCTGCTTGTTTCCCTCACTTTGCCTGCCTGCCTGTATCCATTTTGGTCTGCTCACACTTGAGCACTGCCTGAGCACAGGGTTTGGGGGTCCAATGGCCATCTTGGCTTAGGATCCCAATCTGAGCACGTGGTATGGGTCTGACTAGGAAATGAAAAATTTTGGGTTTCCTCACCTTGGATTGTACTTCCAGAACTTTCTTAAATAAAGTTTTTTGGAACTTTGCTAAATTTGTGAGTCTTCATCTGCCAGCTGCCAGTCCCTTGGGGCAGAAGGGGATTCACCCCTGCTCCCTGATACTGTTGGGCAACCAAGCAGCAGCTGTTTCCCAATATACAAGACCAAGAAAAGAAAACAATTGAGTTCAGTGGGATAATATAAAGAAATATAATTTTATAGTTCCATTTAACCAGTAAACACAATCTATAATTTAACTAAATGATAAATTAATTAGAATGAAACCCACTAAGATAATAAAAACTGATACATATGCTTTCTCAGTTAGCTTTTTACTCATATAAGACTGTTTTATTGTGTACAGACATACACACATACATGTACTATAATCACAATCATCTAATTTTTAATTTAAAATTTACAAAAACATTAAAATTAGGCAAAATTGACATTTTTTAAGGCCATAGTTTTAAAGAATACTTTAAATTTCTCTCCAGTTAAATTATTCACATGATATGTTTAGTAAGACACTAGATGGTTCATTTTTTTCTTTCATATTTGGGCCACAGGCAGCAATGCTTAGCAGTTGATCCTGGCTCTGCTTGCAGGAGACACCCTAGCTGTGCTAGAGGATCATAAGGTATGCCAGGGTTTAAACCTGGGTCTGCTGTTTGCAAGGCAAGTGCTTTACCCAGTGTACTATTTCTCTAGCAACAGGACACTAGATATTTTTAGTATATATTAGGGTCATCACTTATGTAACTCCATTATGATTATGAAGATCTTATATTATAATTTAATAGATCTTATCCAGATAGTTGGAAAATAAATGTCAATGTTTATTAATTATGTGTTTGTTTTGAAAATCATTTTGGAAAATTATTCAAAGGTCTTCAAAAGTGTTTGGAGTTACACATAAGCAAATGGCAATTCAAAATTCATTCTGTAGCTAAAAAAATTCTACAAAAACATAATTATAAAAATAGATAAAAATTTAGCTACTTAGACAATAAGGTGCTCAGATCACTAAAAGTGAAAAAGAACAAAATGTGCTAAATGGAAAAAGAATTCAATTATATTCTACCCATTATTAAAATGTTAATTTTGAATTAACATGGAGTCTTATTTTCCTGAACCTTTGAAAATGTGAGTCATATCACTTGTTGGAGTAATCTTTTAGGTCTTGGAAAGTAATTCATTCATTATGACATAAATATGCAATAGAAGTGCCCTCTCCTGTTCCTTATAACAATGTCCTCTTCCCTACTTTACCCTGCTAACTACTGCACAGGAATTCTCTTTCTGTGTACTTTCCTGTGTACTTTTCTCCCCAGTCATTTTTTTTCTGTTTTTTTTTTTTTTTTGGGTCACACCCGGCAATGCTCAGGTGTTGCTCCTGGCTATGCCTCAGGAATTACTCCTGGCAGTGCTTGGGGACCATATGGGATGCCGGGATCGAACCGAGTAGGCCGCATGCAAGGCAAATGCCTCACCTGCTATGCTATCACTCAGGCCCCCTCCTCCCCAGTCTTGAGTCCTCAGCTGATATATCACCCCACTTCATCTTTCATTGAGAAAAGTTACTTTGGGAGAGCTCCTTCACATTTCCAACAATAAACCTACGCATTTCCTTGCACTCTACTAGTACAACAAATGTCAAATCCACTTTATCTGATAAGCACTGAATCCAATACCTCTCACCTTTCCTTTTTCCATCAATGCCTCTATAAGTTTAATCTCCTATTCTGTTTATTAATCTCTTTCTCTTTGTTAAAAAAAAATTCACCATGATACAAAAAGCCTCTACTATTTCCATTTATTAAATCTCTCATTTACCTCCTTAATTTGTTCAATTACTGAACTATGTTATTCTATTTCTCTTCTTAGCAAACAATCTCTGGATAGTTGTCTTATGCTCTTCAGCTCCATTTCTTAATACATTCATCAAGCTACATATATTTGATTTTATTCCCCTTTCCACTAACTCAATTTTTTTCAATGTCACAAATTACATCAGAGTTGCCAGTTTCAATACTAATTTATCTTTGTTCAACCTACTTGGCCTCTTGATAGTATTCAATATGCTGGCAATTTTGTTTCTCTGGAAACCTTGCCTCATGGATTCTTGACCTAATATTCTACAATTTTTTCCTCCTGCTTTATGATCTCTTCTTTACTATCCACGTATTTTTGGTTCTTTTTTATTTTTCATAGCTTTAAAATGTACTTCTGAAAAAAAATAATAAAATAAAATGTATTTCTGTGCTGCCACAGAAATATATTTAAAATGTAAATATATTTAAATAAAAATATCAAATATATTTCTCTAGTTCAGACCTATCAAATAGGTCTTAATTCAAGATCCTGTGATTTCTAGATTCATGAATTCAGCTGTTTATGTGACATATTTACTGAGGTGCCTAAGTAGGTTGAAATATGTTCATAAAGCTGACTATTTTACTCCACAATCTCATTCCTCTTCCTATTTTTCTCAACTTATCAAATGACTCTGCTAGTTCCCAAAGAAGAAAAATGAATAACCTGAAAATCACTTGATTACCCTCTATTTCAAAACGTTGTTTCTGACATCCTGCTGACCAAGCCTTATTGATCTAACCTCATATAGATTGACTTAATCTAAAATACACCAGACCTGTATTTGAACTGTATCTCCCTTTCCTATATTAAATATCTGTATTTCCTAAAGTATTGTAAGAACTTCATTATACTTCCTATCCTCATTAATTTAATTTATCCCACTCTCCAAGTAGTATCAAGTGATCTAAAGCAAATTAGATGCCAACATTACTGTTTATTTTCCCCTAATTTTTTCCCTGTTTCACTTGTACATATTCATATCCTATATTATTTCTGCAAATATGAAACGTCCCCCATCACTCCTTGCTTTCCTTCCGTGCTTCAATCAGCTTGCCTCATTTTATTCTTCCAGTATCTGTGCTAATTAACTCTGAAATGAACCCCTTCCTACATCTATACCTCACCTAGACCCTTCTCATCTTTTATATTTCTGCTCAAATATCTCCTGAAAGAAGTCTTCCCTGCCCCACCTTCTGTTTTTAGTAGCATCTGCTTATTTTGCCCCAAATCTATTGATATCTGAAAACTTTCAAAATCTTTTAGAATAGTGTCTCAGAGAACATGGACATTGTTTCTCTTAGGTGTAGGTCAGGGTCTGCTCTGTAAAGTATTTATTATGTAACTGTTAAAAGAATATTAAATAATCTATAAATTTTTGTAAAGCATACTTATTATATGAAATGTTCAGAGAATGTTAATAAAAGTGTCTTTACAACTTAACTCTGAGTGGTCCAATATCCATAATTGTCTAAAACATTAGCATGTATAATTCAAGGGCACATGGAACAATAAGGTTGAAAAGAATACAAAATTAAAGAAACATACTTAATGAATTATTTTTTTTGGTTACAACTAAGTATACAATTGAAACATACATAAATATGTAATCTACATATGTACACATACATATATACATATACACACACATATCTAGGTGAAAGCATCTGTTAATCTGCCACCGTAGCATCTGAGTTAAAAACACCAATTAATATTCTATTAATTGGTGTTTAATAGAAAAATAGTTCACAATTTTTCTTATATCTTAAATCTAGCTTTTAGCACCTAAAACTTAACTATACCAAAGAGGAAATAAATTTGTGCTGCTTATTTACTTATTTCTTAAATAAAGTTAAGTTGAATACATATTGAATATTTTAATATACTACTAATACCATAAAATATACTTTTATTTTAATTTACTATTTTCAACAATTCCATTCTATTGCTTGGCATAACTACATTTTTATTTATTAAAAGCACAATTTATGAATTGAGATATGCAAACTCTCTTACTAATATTATTTTAGTAATTACATGTTGATATTACTCCTTGTATATAATAGGTTAGATAAAATATATTTTAATTTTTAATCTACTCTTTATTGAAAGTAGCATTCATTTACATATGCATATGTCGGGGAATGGATGAAGACTCAGGAATCTGATGCAGATTTAAAAGGCTTTACTTATCACAGGTTCAGGCATACAAGTTAGCAATAGGAGAAACCCTGTATTTAGGATTCCCAGCTAGAACCCCAGACACGTGTAGGCCAAAATGGCGGCCACCACATGTTAAGGCCCTGTAAAAAAGGAGAAAAAGACAAGACTCCCAAGAAGGGTGTGAGCTCACAAAGAGAGAGCCAAAAAGAGATAGAGTGATAGAGAGGTAGCAGGCTGGTTTTTTACCACTGCAACTCAGACCTCCCACTATTATGGTAAGCAGGAAGGGTTAAATGCTCTTAGGTAATTTCTCCCAGCACCTCACCTAGGCTCTATTATATGCTAATGTTTTGAGCCAAGATCTGCCTGGAAATGCCTTTATAGGGTAGAGAAGGGGGTTTCTGAGATGGCATGTCTCTGTACCAAATCACTGTCTTCCCATTGTTCATTGATTTGCTCGAGTGGGCACTAGTAACATCTCCATTAGTCCTGTCACAAGCAAATGCAACCCAGGGGCATCTACTTGCTACAGGGACAGGAGGAGCCCACAACCATTCTTTAGGTGATGGTACTGAGGTCCATAATAGTTACTAGTCTTTGGCATAAAAAGTAAATAAAACACGGTAGCTTGCCAGGCTTTACCGTCTAGGTGGTGTAGTTTCAGTAGAAGGCTCTCAACCCAAGCATTTTCTGATGAAATTTAAAGAGGGAAGATCAGGTTTTCTCTTGGATGGAGCTTTGAGGAACTATGGAGTCTGGATGTTGAGAATGACTGACTGCATGATGTATGGTTTGCTCTGGCTTCTTGCCAGGCTTACTGGTATCAGTTAAAACATGTCTATAACTGTTTACCATGTATAAATGTGAAAGAAATTGGGAAGAACCTTATGCAAAATTCAGTATCCTATAAAAATACTGCACAGCTGCTTTGTGGCCACGAGGCCAAGGGACATGTGGGTCTAGTGTGGGTGGGTTTTTCTCTTCCAGGGCAACTGGCATGAGGCGGAGGAAAGGGCATGGCCCAAAACTTCACTCAATGTCCAGCCAGCATGGTCTCTCCCCACTCATGAGAGGAAACCCTTGGAGCAATGTTGGACTCGCCACGGGATGGCTGAGCCCCTTACTGGGAGGTCAGCTCCATGGGTAGCTTCAACATGGGGCCGGCCTAGCAGCGCAGCTGTGGGTCTGAAGTGTATGGGTCTGGATCTCTTCCGGGGTTACAAATTTGCTGAGTCTGGCGTGGGTGGGTCTCTCTCTTCCAGGGCAACTGGCATGGAGGCGGAGGAAAGGACAGGGCCCAAAACTCCACTCCGAGTCCGGCCAGCATGGTCTCTCCCCACTCATGAGAGCAAACCCTTGGAGCAATGTTGGACTTGGCCAGGGGATGGCCTCCTTTCCGGGAGATCAGTTCCATGGGTTGTTTCCACATGGGGTCCACATGGAGTCTGTACCAAAGACTAATACTAATGCCAGTTAAATATTTCTCCAAGCCATCACAAGTTTCGTCTACTTCACGGTAGTTTTGTATTTTAGTTGCCTTTGAGTTATCAGGGAGCCATGCTTGCTTGCTTGGAGGCAAACAGCATTTCTCTCTGGTCTAATTACTTAGAGATCCAACTTGGCCAGGCAAATATGCTGGTAAGATCTAGCTAGTCCCACGATGATTGTGGTAGCATGAGAGAATATTTATACTAGCCAATACAGAATACATGGTCAGATAAACTGCCACATTTAGACTACCCCTTATCTACGAAGTGATTTGCAGGAGGCAATCCAGAGCAGATGCAGAGGCTCTTAGAGGAGTCCTGCAACATGCATACATTTGCATGTTTTATAAACTGTTTTATTTAGTTAAACATATTTTCCAAGTACCCATTACCATCAAATTATCATCCTATATATATATATATATATATATATATATATATAGGATGATAATATATATAGGATGATAATATATATAGGATGATATATATATATACAGGCCTGTGTTTAACTATTTTGAATATTGCTCAGAATTTCATTCAGTGCGATCTTAACTATATATTATAACAACATTGCAATGATTTTTAAATTTTCAATTTTATATGCAATGTTAAGAGAAACATGAAACAGTATTTTTGCTAATGAATGATGCTTGCAAGGTAAAGTATTTTCTTTGCTGCATTGTAGAAGAACTGTAAAAAGCCAAAAGAAATTTTTATAGTCATTAATGTAATGAGAATAGTAGAAAGCAAAAGCAACAAAACCTGAAATTGGATTACTGTGGGTAAATGTTAAAGAGCAGATGAAGACTACATTATAGTGGGTTCCAGGATGAGCACATGTGGTATCAAAGTAGTTTACAATAATGGTGCAACATTGAGCAGAATATAGAAGTGACTAAAATCAGGACATCATGACTGACTGAAGAAGTTTGATCCAGTTGAGCTTACCTCACTCCCACTGTTATTGTCACAAGAGAAGGATGTTCTTAACCTACATGGATGCTCCTTGATTATATTTCAGACCTTCTTTTTTAAGACAAGGGAGTAAATAACATTATGAAGAAGTCTATGAATAAATTTTGAAATTCTATTTAAAATATTTTTAAATGCTTTATGAATATGAACCTTTTGAGAAGACACAATTTTAGATAAATTAAATACTTCAAATTTACTAGAAAAATAAATCATGTGCAAATTTTACATCTTTAATAACACTACACAATTTTATTTTATTTTGTTTCATTTTTAATTAATATTTTATTATACCACTGTGATATATGCAATTACAAAGTTGTTTGTATTTGGGGTTTTGGTCACACAGTGTTCCAGCACCCATCCCTCCACCAGTGCCCATATGACACCATCAATGTCTCCGATTCCCTCCCCCTCCCATAGCCTGCCTCTATGGCAGGTTCTTTATCTCTTTTCTCTCTTTCTCCCTCTCTCTCTTCCTCTCTTACATATTGTGGGTTGTAATACATATACTTAGAGGTCATGCATAATTTTAGATAATGAAAAACTGATTCATAAAATTATAAAAGATTTTGTGTATACTAGAGTCTAATAATTCTGGCAGCTAAATGTCATATTTACCTGACTCTGGGAAGATGCTTTGAGTACAACTGCAGAAGCCAGTGAGTTTACACAGGCAGCCCCAGGAATCAGCCCACTGGAGAAAGCATGTATCACCCCTGTTTGATATCTTTCTTTCTGAACCAGACACAGAAGTTTACACAGGATAAATGGATGGAATTGTTTTCATTCAAATTAGTAATCTAAAAAAGTGTTCTATAAGAACCAATTTTTTATGATAGTGAAAAAAAGGAATAGAATTATTATCTTGGACTATTCCATTTTCAACCCTTATTGCTAGTCCTGGGTTCTGTATTGTAAATGAAGGGTTACTTCTCTTTTTCCTATATGCACTTTACATATAGGTTTTGCATAAACATAGAAAGACAGTTGAGGCAATGCATTTATGAGTCAATTAATTCTTGATGAATTACTCCTGGACATCCATCATATTTCCTGACTAAAAACCTCAGTTGCCCTAACATTGATTCTAACTCCTTACAGTCCAAACGGAAGGTCCCAGTGTGGGACTGAATGGACCCAGGAGAAGCAGTTGTGAATCTCTCTGGCCTCAACATGAGACAACTAAGTGTTCTGCACAACATTCTAAAGGAGAGACCATGGATCAAGCTCTGTTCTGACCTAAAGATAAGCAGTGGATCAATCACACCCTGAGGGGATTAGGAATGATCAGTCTGGTGAAGGCAACATAGCCTGGACTATATGGCGTGATCTCCCCAGTAAAGGTCACTGTAATCCCGGGTGTAGATATTGTCTGTCTTTCTTACTGTGTTTCTACAAAAATGACTAGAAATATTATTGAAATGATAGTTTACCAGCCAAGGCAGAGAGAACACATCGTGCCACGGTTTCACACTATAGCCTAGAGGAGCTGAGTATGACTGCCTGGTAATTTCACCCTAACAAAGGGAAGCCTTTTCTCACCTCATTGTTTCAGGATAAAGAACCTTTACCTTCTGTAACTCCCTGCCCCCAGCCTTTTGTAAATTATATATCTCTGACAGATTTGATTTTGGTGTGTGGTGATATGTATGTAGACTAGGTTGGAAAGAGGAGTGTGTTGAGAAAAAACTTAAGCCTTAGATTTTCTGGAACTGGTGGGGGCATTTCTTTGGCCATCAGCCAGAGGGAAGAGCTGTTGACCCCAACTGTGGTTAGGGATCCCAATATCTGTTGGGGACCCCAATATCTGTTGGGAACCTCACTTAGCCCCAGTGGGATTATCTTGATTTTCCAAGATTTTTGTCTCCCCAGAAACTAAAATGTTTTAATATTCAATTTTCAGTTTTCCTAGGATACGTTTTGGTTCTTAGACAGCAAAAGAGCCAAATATTTTTATAGAAAAATTGTAGGCAAAATAGAATTTGATCCCCCACCTCAAAATAAAAATGTTTTGTACATAAAGTTCCTTAGGTATTTCCTACTCTAACAGATTTCAAAACACTTTCACATCTGATTGAAATGAAAAATTGTATTTTCTTTACACATAGAAATAAAAGTCCTCTAAGAAGAATTTTTGTTGAGGGCAAACACATTTTGAAAAATTATTTGAAAGATAAGTGGAACCCTGATAGTGTGTATCCTGGCCGATATCCAAGCACAAAAGAGTCTATTAAAACTTCTCAGCTTCATAATGAAAGATTTTTTTCATTTTGATGACTGGAGAAGAAAATAAATAGAAAAGTAAGACTAGAAGACAAAGAGAATAAGAAATGCTATACATGAAAGTTTAATGGAATAAGTTCTGGTAGAAATTCCTTTGGTGGTTGACACCCAGCATTCAAGCCCCAAACAAGCTACTTTTAGTTACTTCTGTAAGATTGGAGCCATATGTAGGCTCTGTGACATTATATGAGTGAGGTCAATATGTGTATGTGGTGTGTGAATAAAGAATGCCTGTGCTTATTCCATATGAAATGTAGGAAATATATGCAAAACAGTCATGGGCCAAGCATACACTATCCAAGGATTTTATTTTAAATACAATTATAAATTGTTTCTTGACACAGCAACTTGTCAAGTAATTAGACAGACATCCTTACCTGTTAACAGATGTAGACACTTAGACTAATTATTTACTCCATGCAGCTATCTTAGACTAATAAGTCACAGAAAGGAACAACAACATATTATGTGTTTGCCTTCCTTGTTTGAGTTATCAATGAGAACTGGCTGTCACCTCTAGACTGATTGGAATTAGAATCAATCTTAGGGAAACTGAGGCTTTTAGTTATGAAATATGATGGATGTACAGAAATAGTTAATTCAGAGTTAGTGACTTACTGTCTTCTGCTATTCTCATGTTCTCATATTATGAGAGTAACAGGACATTGGTACCAGACCCTTGTAGTAAGAATCAAGGTATTTCCTTTAAAAAATACATTTATGATACTTCTTAATTATTTGCTTAAACTCCCTAACATCCATCCATTCATGACTAGTATGTCTTGAGTTCTTTGGTAGAGGATGGGGCCCCTCCCAAACATAGTTGAGCCACACCCTCTTGATTCTGATTCAGCAATCACTCCTGGCAGTGATCAGGAGACCAAGTTCAAAACGAAGACCCAACCCTTGAACCTGGGTAGGCCCTGTTCAAGACAAGCACTTAATCCTTTTGCTCTGTCTCAATCATATTAATTAGTATGCTTTAAGCTCCTATTCTGTGTCCAGAGTTAATAAATGATAGTCCCTGTTTGTGAGAAAGAATAGTGGAAACAAAGTGAGTGCTTATATTCTGAAAGGAAATGAATAATAGTCATTAAAAACTACAATTCCAGTGTGTTTTTCAAAAAGTTTTCCAAATCTCACAGAGACAGAACTAGTTAGTTTGGAGCTTAAAACTATCCACATCAATCTTACTCACTCCGATAGGAATTTAATGGTACAGGTGCTTTAGAAAGAAGCTTGAGAGTTTATCAAAGAGTTAAACATAGAGTTGCCATATAACCCTGCTGTTCAAATTCAAGATATTTCCCTAAGAAATGAAAACAAATATTAAACATATATGTGTACATGAATGCTCACATCAGCCCTATACACAATAACTCAAGAATGAAAACTGTTCAAAATCTACCAACAAATTAATGGAAAAACATAATGAGGTATATATCTAAATACACACATGTATGTGCTAAATTATTATTTGAAGTGAAATATATGAAGCACTGATGCATGATTATACATGAATAAAACCTGAGCACATTCACTATATCACTGTCTTCCCGTTTATCATCGATTTGCTCTAGCCGCCCCAGTAACATCTCCATATGTCCTGTCTCATGCAAGTAGAGCCCAAGGGCACCTGTTTGCTCCAGGAACATAAAGAGCCTCAAACCATTCCATCAGGTCATGGGAATGAGGTCTATAATTGTTACTGGTATTTGACATATCAAATATGACACGGGTAGCTTGCCAGGCTCTGCCTTGTGGGTAGCATACTCTTGTAGTCATCTCAAAATCCAGCATTTATTGATGAACCGTGTGGCTGCTTGAGGCTGCACGAGCCGGGCTGTGATAGGCTGGTCTACTGGGTGGAGTTCTGACGAGGGGGAAAGTCCGGATGTGGAAAATGGAGGCCCTCAGGAATGGGGGGGTCTTCTGGCTTGTTGCGAGGCTCTGCTGGGGTGGTGGGCCAGGGATAGAACCCGCCATCCCTCTGGGCGCCTGGTGAGCGGCTGGGCACAGGGAGAGCCAGTAGCAGCTCTGCCCCATGTCTGTGAGTCTCTGCATCAGCATACCTGGGCCGGATTTAAAAAAAGACTGCTGTAGGGTGGATCTGGATGAGCTGGGCTGTGATAGGCTGGTTTATTGGGTGGAGTTCTGATGAGGGGGAATTCCAGATGTGGAAAATGGAGGCCCTCATGGAGTGAGAGGTCGTCTAGCTTGTTGCGAGGCTCTGCTGGGTGGAGGGCCAGGGCTAAAACCTGCCATCCCTCCTGGGTGCCTTGGAGCGGCTGGGCACAGGGAGAGCCAGTAGCAGCTCTGCCCCATGTCTGTGAGCACATTACATTAAGTAAAATTAGCCATACACAGAAAGTCATATTATTATGTGATTTCATTAACACTAAATGTTCAGAGCCAGATCCATAACTAAAGAATGTAGCAAATAGCTGTTTCATGATGTTGTAAATGAGGAACTGAAAATCACTGCTGCAGATGGGAACAATGTTTTTTGCAGGGCCTTGATAAAAAATATTCCTGAATTAATGATGGATGCATAATTCAGTGAATAGATAAAAACCCATGGAACATAGTCTTTGAAATTATTTTCATAATAGTGAATTATATGCCAGTTTTCCATTCATGTACAAATGCAGAAGAAATACTTGTCACTTGTATCACTTGTCTTCCCACTGATTATGGATTTGCTCGAGCGGGCACCAGTAACATCTCCATACATCCTGTTGCAAGCAAGTGTAGCCAAAGGGCATCTGCTCGCTCCAGGAGCATGAAGAGCTTCAAACTATTCATTCAGGTCATGGGAATGAGGTCTATAATTGTTACTGGTTTTTGGCATATCAAATACAACAAGGGTAGCATGCTAGGCTGTCCATGTAGGTGGTACATTCTCAGTAGTAGGCTCTCATCTCATGTGTTTACTGATGAACCTCAACAGAGAGAGATCGGCTTTTCTTTTGGGTTGAGCTCTGAGGAACTGCGGAGTCCAGATGTTGAGAATAATTGACCTCACGGTGTGGGGGTTCCTCTGGTATCTTGCTAGGCTCACTGGGATGATGGTCCATGGCTAGAACCTGCCTAGAACTGTATAAGTGTATAAATGTGAAAGATCCTCGAAAGGAACTCGTCTTAACTTCCAGTATTATCTAAGACTATAGCGGGTCACGGAGCGGCCGCACACTGGTGCAGCTGTGGTTGGGTCTGGAGTGTCTCTCTTCCAGGGTTGCTGGCTGTGGTGGTTGGGAGCTTGCAGTCACACCCGCCGACGTGGAGGTGGAGGAATGGGAGGAGGAGCCCAAATCCCTGCTCCAACTCCGGCCAGTGTGACCCCTTCTCAAATCCTCCGACCTTGCATGTGTGAGCAAACTCTTGGAGCTATGTTTGACTTGGCCAGGGGCTGGCCGAGCCATTAACTGCCCTCCGGAACTCCATGAGTTGCTTCCACGTGGGGCCGAGCGGCACAGCTGTGGGTCTGGAGTGTGTTTCTTCCAGGGTTGCAGAAGAATACAATCAATATTAGTATCAACTATGCTGGAATCACATTGTTTTTATTATTTAATCATAGCATATTTATTTTCAAGAATTCCCCATGCAGCTAATCCTTTAGACAGTCATGCTATATTTAAAAGGAGACTCAACAATATTTTAATAGCCACTTATATTTACTCTTACTAAGTCTCTACTTATTGGTCTTAGCCTATCACCCTGCTTGACCTTAACTTTATCCATATTTGGCTCTAGGAGTAAGCTTTTTGCCTGTAAAATATTTTACTCTCTTAATCTAGTATAGGTCAGTCTCACCTAAAAATGAGAATGTTTAGATATTAAAGGTAAAGCCTTGGTAATTATCTTCAATTTTTCTTTTCAGATGCAAAAATGTTTGGAAAGTGCCCAAGATATTTAAGTATTTTCCTTTATCTAAGAATTCCCAAGAAACAGTTTTGAAAACAAACTGGAACATGTGATTTAAATCATCACTCTTCAATAGCAGGATAGCCCCTGATGTCCAAGGCAGAGTTCTGGACAAAGAATTATATTGAATTTTATGACTGACGCATAGGGATTATTCAAGGGCTGATCACCTCCTAGTCAAAATGTATTAGAGAAGCAGGCCAGCATGCTAGGGCTTGCTTGTGAAAGACAGCATACTCCAGGCAGGTCTGATGCCCATTTATCCATCCAGGAACATCAAATGGAAGTTAGAAATATCAAAGGTCTGCCTGGGCCTGTCTATTACCTGGAGATTAGAAATAGGACATACAAAGAGAACATGAAGTTCCCAATCTGTTTTTTTTAGGAAGAAAACAATACACTGAATACATTTAATGTTCAGGCCACTTGCATAATAATGTACTTTCATTCCCTCAGTGAGGTAAATGTGGGAAAAAGAGACAAGGAGAAGTTGGGACCAGGATGGTTGATCAAAACTTTTTCTGCCAACAAGGATGTCTCACTCCAGTCACTTTTCTTAAGGAATATCTAGGATCTTTCGCACTTTATATATTTTATCTATATTTTGCATACTTCTCCGATTGCATATTTGAAAAATCTAGATAATTTTGGTCTTAAGCTATCCGTTGGTGAATTTTTGCATTTAATGATCCTAATATCATCACAAAAAACTTATTTCTTAATAACATAGTAGAAAACAAATCTTTTCTCTTTTAGTCCCTATACTATATAAAGCAATAACACATTGATGTCCAATAAATTCTTGTTAAACTCTTATGCCATTATTTAAAATAAAACTGCCAGTAACTGTAATTGGGGTAGAAAAGTACGCATTTCCCTGAATTCCTATGGCCTGAATTCAGCTCCCATACCGGTGAGCAACCCTTCTGTTGTAGTTTAGGCTGAGCAGAACAAGAGACACACATGTCAGTTTCACAGCTTAAACAGAGCTACAAGTGAAAGAAAAACCGTTGAGCCAGCAGGAAGCATAAAGTGAGGGGGAGGTGTCGGTACAGCTTGTAGTAAATAAACACAGAGACCTAATAAAACCAGGTAGCTCTTTTCTTTAAATGCCAGCTTATTCTTAAAGGATAGTCCTAGATATATTCGATCTTGTTTTAGAACAATGTGGTAAACATAAGTAAATATTGTAATAAAAAGGAGCCTGATACTTACTCTCAAAAGGAAAGTAACAAGTTTGAGAACCATGAAAAGCCAAAGCAGGTAGGAATCAAAGTATACAAAAAAAATTAGTGCATCAAGCTACAAATTGATATTGATTCATGATTTTGGCTATAATTTAACCCGTTTGGATCTTTAGACCCAAATTCCTTACTTGGCTCTAAAATCCCTCCATTACTCTCTGCCTGAACCTCACCTTTCTCCTATTCTGCACAAGGATGAATTGCTTAAACTTTCAGATATAACAAGGGAAAAAGGAAATGTACTGTAATTATGAAATTATGATGTGCCAGGAACTGTTTTTCATTCTATTATTAATCATCACAATACTTCTGCTGGTATTCTAGTTTTGAAGAAGAAATTGAGGTTTACAAATTCCAATTTAGAGTTAAGTTATAGGTTAGGATATGACTCAGTCATTCAGTACATGTCTTGTACACAGAGGATCTTTGTTCAAGTCCCAGCACTGCAAAAAGAGAAAGAAAGGAGAAGGGAAATGGGAGAACGAGCTGGGAGAGAGTAGAATAAATTCTGACCTTCATTATCAGAATGGTTTACACAATTTCTTGGATCTGGCTCCTGCTTTTCTGAAAACCTTACCTCACGCATGTGTGTGTGTGTGTGTGTGTGTGTGTGTGTGTGTGTGTGTGTGTGTATTTTGTTAATCTGCTTTGGGACCACATCTAGTTAAGCTCAGATATTACTCCTGGTTCTGTGCTCAGGAATCACTTCTAGCGGTGCTCAAGGGACCATATGGGATGCTGGGGATTGATCTGGTGTCTGTCATGGGCAAGGAAAGCAGCTTCCCACTGTACCCAACAACAATCCTCAGTCTCTTATCTCCCAACTCTGCCTTCTTCAGTAGTAAGCTAAAGTCAGTCTGACCTTTGGGTTCCTAGACTATGACTAACTGCAGTTCTCCCTAGTGACTATACTCGTTTGTTGATAGATTGAAATTCTGTTCTCCCATGTTGGTTTCATTCTTATATTCCAGTACCAAACTCAGAAGTATCATCTCATTAGAGAAATCTCCCTGAGCACACATTTTTCCCACAGAATAATTCCTTGTTGTGACCATGGAGCTGCTGGGTTCAGATCACTTTAAAAGAAGTGTTGTTAGCGTAGACTGAGCATTGAAAGTAGGCAAAAGGATATACATGCTAACCTCTAACTGTATGTATTGCAAGCCCGTGCATAAAAAGAAGGAAGGGAGAGAGAGAGAGGAGAGAGAGAGAGAGAGAGAGAGAGAGAGAGAGAGAGAGAGAGAGAGAGAGTGTGTGTGTGTGTGTGAAAATTGCCTGCCACAGATGCAGTCTGGGAGAGGGGGACATCATGGGAAATTGGTGATGGGAAATGGGCATTGGTGGAGGGATGGGTGCTGGAATACTGTGTGACTGAAAACCAAATATGAAAACTTTTGTAACTGGTATAATAAAAAAAAGAAGTGTTGTTAGTTGTCTAACAGTCTCTAACTGATCATCTTTAGATTCACCATGAGATTCCCACATAGGCTTGAGGTCTCACTCTTCTAAAACTGTCCACAACCCTTTACTTAGTAAGGTGGGGCCTCTAAATAAGGTGGGTTTAGACATTACTTGCTATGGCAAGATTTCATCTAATAAGTAATATTTAATAAAGGAAGTCCCCCAGCAGACCAAGATTTTTCAGAGCTGTGCCAGTCTGAGTGTTTGCTTCCCAGTTTTTTTTTCTTTTTCCCCAGTTGTCAGGTTTATATCTAGTTTGAAGGCTCTTCATATTCTCCTATTCTCTCTCTCTTTCTCTCTCTCTCTCTTTCTCTCTCTCTCTCTGTCTCCTAGCCTCCATGGTCGTTACTCCTTACAATATGTAGCATACCTAATTTTGCATTAGTATTTGTTTCCCAGACTTGTACCAGTACATTTTTTATAAAGCACTTTCATTAACTCCGTAGCTCTCAACTTGGAGAAGGATGGACTACAAATATGATAATTGGCCCTATATATAGCCTAGTTGTGTAGTCGTCTTACGCTCAAGGCTTGTGTGAGGGTACCTATCATATGATGCTTGCACAATGACAAAACTACCTGGCAATATCTTTCTCATAATGCTTCCCTGTCATTAGAGATAATACAACTATCCATTTTAATGTACCCTACTTAACTGACCCACTTACCTATTTATTTTAAATCTCTTTCCCGTCACTGCTTTCATCATCATCCCATTGTAATAGATGTCATTCTCAGAGCAAAATCAGAAATATTGGATGAAACACTGCCTGCGTTTTAATAAAACTTCATTTAGTCTTGCTAAATAAATTAATCAATTGGTCATGTAACATCTGGTAGACGACCAGATGAATAATCTGAGTCCTTTATTTACATTTACTGTTTTAACTCTTGGCAATAAAAATATAAACAAATGAGAAAGAGTTTCTGACTTTTCCAATTTAAATTCAAGTGAAAGAAGACAGGAAATAAGCACCACAAAAAAGTATGTGTTCTGAGATCAGTGTTATAAGGAAAATGTAGTATCTAGTAAGGGAATAAAAGAAGACTAGGTGGGTAGTTAGGAAATGTATCTCCCTGATAATGTATCATTTCAACTGGAAATAATGAAAAAATGGGGGAGAAAGCCAAGAAAATAACTGGAGTTGCAGTAAAGGAAATGTAAGTCCAAAGGCACAATGATACACTAAGTTTTAAAAATTCAAAGAGGGGCCGGAACAATAGCCCAGCGGGTAGGGCGTTTGCCTTGCACGCGGCCAGCCCATGCCGGCCCGGGTTCTATCCCCGGCATCCCATATGGTCCCCTGAGCACCGCCAGGAGTAATTCCTGAGTGCAGAGCCAGGAATAACCACTGAGCATCGCAGGGTGCGACCCAAAAAGCAAAAAAAAATAAATAAATAAAAAAAAATAAAATAAAATAAAAATGCAAAGAATAGCATTAAAGAAAGGGAGAACACAACATAGATCTCAATACAAAGAATGGTAGCAACTAACACCGGAAGTGCATGGGGCAAACTCAATAGAGTAGGTACGATTTTAGCAATTGTCATAAGAAATTTGATAGGATTTTTTATCTAAGATGGTTTTGGATGGATAATTTCAGCTGATTACTTTTTTAAATCAGGGCCACCTCCAGTAGTGCTGGGAGTGGAAGGTAACTCTCAGCTATGCTTGGCCTGCTGATGTGGGCTTGATGATTTAATCTTTCATGAACCTACAGATGTAGTTCTCTGTGCCTGTCAGGGTTGGGGTCACTTTGACAATGCTTGGGAGCACCTAGGGGTCTCACCATCCTGGCAGTGCTTTGAGGCTACAGAATCACACCTAGTGATGCTCAGAGGACCAAGCATTGCTGGAGACCAAACTCAGTGTCTCTCACAGGATGGATATATATGTATATGTATATGTATATGTATATGTATATGTATATGTGTATGTGTATGTGTATGTGTATGTGTATGTGTATGTGTATGTGTGTGTGTATGTGTATGTATATTTCACCAACTTGATTCACATCCCTAGAAAAATGAGTGAATAGATTTGAGTGGAATTGTGACAGTAGCTTATTGACATTATAAAAGGATAATCCTGATAGTTTAAAAGAAAAGAGTAGGTGATAACGTTGGTAGAAGCACAAGGATCATAATAGTATCATAATAAAGCCAACCATCATAATATTTCTTAAACATCTAAAACTAAGACTCTCAGTGGATGATGCTATTTGTCCAACATTTTGATATATATTTTAACTTAGATAATAGTCTTCAAAAGTAAAAATTGCTTATGTTTTTATGCTTCCTATTTCCATGTGCCAAATTCTAAATGGATTTGTTTTTGTTTTGTTTCCTCTTTGATTTTTGGACCATGCCTACCGTTGTTTAGGGGATATTCCTGACTTTGTGCTCAGAGATGCTTCCTGGTAATGATGCTGGGGATTTCCAAATTTACCTGCTTCAGAGAAAATTAAGTTTCCTAAAAATGCTCCCCTAGTATTTCTAACCCAAGGTATCACTGTATCACTGTATCACTGTCTTCCCGTTGTTCATCGATTTGCTCGAGCGGGCCCCAGTAACATCTCCATATGTCCTGTTTCATGCTAGTAGAGCCCAAGGGCATCTGCTTGCGCCAGGAACATAAAGAGCCACAATCCATTCCAGAATGAGGTCTATAATTGTTACTGGTATTTTCATATCAAATACAACACGGGTAGCTTGCCAGGCTCTGCCGTGCAGGTAGCATACTCTAGCAGTCATCTCTAAATCCAGCATTTATTGATGAACCGCGGCCGCTTGCAGCCGCGCAAGCCGGACTGTGATAGGCTGGTCTGCTGGGTGGAGTTTTGATGAGAGAGAAGTCCGGATGTGGATAATGGAGGCCCTCATGGAGTGGGGGTCGTCTGGCTTGTTGCAAGACTCTGCTGGGGTGGCGGGCAAGGGCTAGAACCTGCCATCTCTCCTGGGCTCCTTGTGAGCGGCTGGGCACAGGGAGAGCAAGTAGCAGTTCTGCCCCATGTCTGTCTGTCAACCCAAGGTAAGGTTTATATATATATATATATATATATATATATATATATATATATATATATATATATATATGTATGTATGTATATATATCATATATATGATATATATGTATGTATGTGTATATATATATATATATATATATATATATATATATATATATACACACTCACAAGCCACTTTGTGGGTTAACATGGCTAGCCCACGTGTGTCCCTTTGCTCTCTTCCATTTCCCTTTTGTCAGGGTACTGCCACAACGTTGAGGGAGAATGTGAATGCCTGACCGCAATGCATTATCTCTCCATGCTTAAAGTCCATCAGTGCTCTGGTGCCTGAGAGGTGAAATGTTTCACGTGTCAATGATAGTCTTTTGCATTTTCCTTGTGCCCAAATGTAGTGCTGTGCTCAAAAGAAGTTCTGTTTGCCATGCAAAATGTTACAGTAGTAATTCAATGGGCTTTTGTTTTTCAACCTTTGTCTTAAGTCTTCCTCCTTAGGAAATCTAATAAAAAAGGTTTTGATTTTGTCTTTCTATATCTAGTTATTGAAACATAGAGATAGCATGCTATCACTTCTACTTTAATAATTATTCCAGCTTCTACATAAATCAAACTCTTTCCCCCTAAATGTAAAGCAAAATGTTCAATGGAAAGAACAGAGAGACAACATCATTTTTACTCCCAAGTTGGTCAGTCATAGGCACATACTATTCTCCTAATATCTTTGTGTGTGTATATAGTTACAAAATGCAGTGTCTTGACTGATTTCTTTTATAATTACTCCTTATCCCCTTACTATGCCATCAACACACTTCAAATATACTTTCATTGTTCCACTTTGCTTATTCACTTGAGTATGGAATGAAATGTGAATGATTATAAGTAAAGGATTTTCTTCATTTTAATATCATTTATGACTTTAACACAACTGATTACTAAATGATATAGAAACTCAATGAAGATTTAACTATCTTGAGACTGTTCTCCATATATGGTCATACTGTCTAGATTTACACATTATAATTGAGATGAATGAATTTTTTAAGGTTGCTCCTCTATCTTTGTAGGTGGGGTGCAGATTACATACTATTTCCCTTACCTATAGGAAAATCTTATCTGTTATAACTTTCAGAAATTCCATATCTCTCACCTTCAACCCAGACAGGCAGGGCTATTCCTTCTCATTTTCTCATTTCTCTTTAGTCAGCAGGAAACAAACATCATATCATTGCATATCTTCTCATTTACACCTTAGATATCCCATTTCTTCAATTATTCTTATGACCCATGTTAAAGTTACTTTAAGACTTACCTGACCAGAGCTGTCATCCAGTCTATCTTTCAACATGGACTTCCAACTCTCTGCACTATAATCTTCAATATTACCCAGCAATTAATAAATTGAAGTACTAAGTATTAGTAATTATGTATTTACCTTTACAAAATTATGCTAAAAGAGTTTGCAGAGCCAATTATAAAAAACACATATTATATAGTTTCACTTATGGAAACTCTCCTGATTGGTTGAATCAAGAAAGAAATTAATTAGGGGAATTAATTTGCTGGGACTAGGTGTGGAAAAAGTGATTATACAGCAGACGGGTGTTCGCTTTGCACACAGTAGACAGTAGACCACATTTAACCCTGAACACACAATATGGTACCCCAAGTACTGCCAGAAGTGACACCTGAGTGCAGAGTCAGAGTGGCCCAAATACCAAAAAAGAAAACTATATAATTAGTAATTCCCAAGACTCAGGTAGAAAATGTATATGGAAGTGATATCAGAAGATTATGATTGTGGGGAATGGGGGAATCTTCTGGGAATGAAGAAAGTGTTCTAAAACTGATTGTCATGATCATTGGACTACTATGTTCATGTGTTAAAAAGTGTTTAAATCACATGTCATAACTAATAGATTATATAGTTTATGAGAACTGGGCCCCATGGGATAAACCTAGAGCCACTGCAGAGCCTGGCAAGCTATCTGTGGTGTATTTGATATGCCAAAAACAGTAACAATAATTTTATTCCCAACAAATGGACGTTACTGGCACCCGCAGCAGGCAAATCGATGAACAACAGGAAGACAAGTGATACAAGTGATCCAGTTGTTGGTAATCTATTTGTCCTGACAGGAAAAAAAAAAGTTTTAATGGGGCTGGAGCGATAGCCCAGCGGGTAGGGCGTTTGCCTTGCACGCGGCCGGCCCATGCTGGCCTGGGTTCGATCCCCGGCATCCCATATGGTCCCCCGAGCACCGCCAGGAGTGATTCCTGAGTGCAGAGCCAGGAGAAACCCTTGAGCATTGCTGGGTGTGACCCAAAAAGCAAAAAAAAAAGTTTTAATGTTAATCACCCACATCAAGAGAATATAATGGATTATCCATTGAATATAAGGATTTTATCCATTGTATAAAATCCAAATCTTCACTTTAATATCAAAAGATCTCTTTCGTGGGGTACATTGGTGGTGGAAATGGAGCACTGGTGGAGGGATGGGTGCTGGAATACTGTATTACCAAGAACCAATTGTGAACACCTTTGTAATTGTATGTCTCATGGTGGTGTAATAAAAAATAAAAAAAAAGATCTCTTTCAAATTTATCCCATATTTCCTCTCATTCTTCATATCACAACTCAAATTCAACTATAAGACAATTGTTCTCCGTAAGAACTTTGCATATTACACTTTGAGTGTTTTATCAATAAAATGTCTGGGATCCCTCCCATTCATATGGTGAAGCTCAAACCCAAACTGTCTTTAATGGCGGGCTCTGTGGGTAGTGATTAGGCTTGAATAAAGTCACAAAAGTGAAGAAATTCCTGCCAAATGAACAAAAAATGGATGTTAGGGTGTTTTCTTTTTTCCTCCCTCCTCTGTTTTGTTCTTGGGCTCCCACTAGGCAGTGCTCAAGGCTTACTCCTTGCTCTGTGCTCAGGGATCATACCTGGTAATGCTTGATGGGCCATATATAGCACCTGAGAGATTAAGATTTTTCCAGGTTATATAAATGGATGGACATGGAGAGGATCATGTTGAGTGAAATTAGCCAGAAGGAGAAAGACAGATATAGAATGACTGCATTTATTTACATGACATAAATATATATGTGTGGAGGGATGGGTGCTGGAACGCTGTATGGCCGAAACCCAAACATGAACATTTTTGTAATTGTTTATCTCATGGTGGTATAATAAAATATATTAAAAAAGTTTTTTTCCAGGTTGAATGTGGCCGTTTACTAGCCTGGAAGAGACCTCAGTGGATGACGTGGGAAGTTCTTTGATTTTGAACTTCCCAGAATCCAATTTTGGTTGAAAAAAAAATAGTACCAATTATTTTATGCCACCCAGACTATAGTATTTTTTATATACAGTTTTATGGAAAACTGGTGTACTGATACATATCTCATCCATTCACAGTTGATGGCTTTCTGAAAAAGAATGTTTTGTCATTAAAAAAAAAAAAAAAGCACCATGCTTCTGTTGGAATTTCTCTAATTATCGATCATCCTGTTACTCAACATCATCTCAGAAATTTTGCCTCGTATAACAAACTTTCAGGTTCTTTTACTGTGTGTGTGTGTGTGTGTGTGTGTGTGTGTGTGTGTGTTGTGTGTGTGCACAGCGTGTGCATTGGTTTACCTCTGGCTGTTCTTAGGATTTAATTCTTTCTTGCTCTACACTCAGCAATCACTCTTTGCAATGCTCAAGTAATTACTTCAAGCTGGGATCAAATCCCTGAGCGCAGCCTGCAAAGGGAGTGTCTCACCCATTATACGACCTTTCTGCCCCTCCCCCATTGATGTTTTTAACTCCTCACATATTTAATATATTTCACTAATGACAATGATTATGTGTATTATTTTGTTACATCCTTTCCCCCCCCTCAATACAAGTTTTGTTGTCATTTCCTGTAGTGCTCAGTCACTGATTCCTCCTTTCCTAAAACTGGTGGTCCCATACTCCATCTGGTCTGAAGCTTGTAGGACAGATTCAAGATGACTAATACACAAACAGTATTTTGTAAAAGTTCACTCAACTTTAACTCCAATTTAACGCCAGAGTTTTTTTATTTTATCCTCATTTAGAGTAGTAACACTCAAGACTAGGAAATGTTTAAGGGCATACTGTAAGCTTGTTCTTTTATGTTGTATCATAAGAGGGAATTGTAAAAGTTTGAGGCAGTTTTGAAATGGCATCTCTTTAGTTCAACCGGTTTGATTATTCTTCATAGGAGACCAGGAAGGAGCATGTCTAAGGAAGAAACCAACAACGACTTCTAACCCATAGGCTTGGTTTACGTGTCCTACAGCGGTTTTGCTGACTGCAGTATCATCTGCTCAGTTCAACTTTCCCGGAACACTCAAGCCAGATTTCACAAATGGAGTTTTTAGAAATAACACTCCTAGGTGGAAACCAATTTCCTGATTTTCAATTCATCCAGCATGATGTTTATCTTTGCAAGCAAACTCAAGTCCATCAATTTATCTTGAAGTATGTAGGTAAGGAAGAAGTACAGTGTAATATGCAAGGAGAAGCCGGATCTTAAACCTATGCTGCTCCGTGCGGTTTGGACCGATTTTTATTAAAAAACATCGACTCTACTTTTTTTATTAAAAAAAACTAGTCTCGACTAGCTTGTTAAAACTAGTTGAGAAGTGTTAGAGCTGACAGAAAGGAACTGAAATGCAGATCACTCCATCCATCCCATGTTATAGGTGAGGGAACTAAGACCTGCAAAAAAGAAGCTATGCCACTGGCTTATGATTTACTAACATGGTCATAAAATTGATTCAAAACTTCACGTGGACGCTTTCATGCATCCCAGAGGTTTGTTACCTTGTAGGGCAGATTTGTTTGTGAGGGTGTTTTATTGCTCTTGCCATTTTAAGATTCCTGATACCTTGTCTCACAAAAAAAAAGGGGGGTTGTCCGCGAATAATCCTGCTCGGATTCTGAAAAGAAAAGGTAAGAATGAATGAATGGTAGATGGGAAGGGCCAAGGAAGAAAATATCCGGAAGAATGAGAAGAGTTTTGCCTCCTATCGGCCTACCCTGTCTTTGTGTCTCCCTTTGTCCCCATTTCTGGTTACACCAAAGCTCTATTCCCGTCCCAGCTCCCTCTGTTTCACGCAGCCCTAAATACCAGCCGACAGGGGGTTTGCATTTCGAAAACCCTTGCGTGGCTGCTGGAGCTGGGCATGCTCAAATGCCCGGGATCGGCTTCCTTTTTTTTTCCCGGGCTTCCAACTTTGGCAGCATTCCACCCCACTCCAAAGGGGCAGGTCCGCACAGATCCGTCGGTGTGAGTAAACGCGCAGAAATTCCCGCACTCCGGCGGCGGGGACTCAGGAAGAGAGCTGCAGGGGCCGCTCGGCGGCCTCTCAGGGGGCCCTTTCCTGGGCGAGCGCAGAGCGGGCGGGGTCTTCCCAGTCGCGGCGGCCGGGTCTGCGGCCACGCGGGTGCGCGCGCCCGCCCGAGGGGGCGCTGTCCGGGGCACGTGCGCGGCCGCGCGCTCTGGGAGTGGTCGCGGCTGTCGGGCCAGAGGGCGGGGCGGGCAGGGGCGGGGCCGCGGTGGCGCGCGGACGCCGAGCTCGCCGGGGCTGGAGGCTGCGGCGCGGCCGGCGGCGAAGGGCGGCGGGCGCGGTCGGTAGAGCCGGGAAGCGGCGCACATCGCGGGCGCGGGAGCCCAGGCCGGCAGGAGCGGCCGCGCTGCTCGCGCCTTTAACAACTGCGCTGTTGATTCCCCGTTTCGGGTTGGGGGTGGCGAGTCTAGCGGCGGAGAGCTGCGACTCGCCTCCTCCGGGAGGACACAGCGATCACCTGTGAGTGTGTGAGTGTGTGTGCGTGTGAGTGTGTGTGTGTGTGTGTGCTCGAGACCCGCGCTTCGGACGTGCAGGGAGCGGCGGCCCGGCTCTCGCTCTCGCCACCATGGGCTGCACGCTGAGCGCCGAGGACAAGGCGGCGGTGGAGCGGAGTAAGATGATCGACCGCAACCTCCGGGAGGACGGCGAGAAGGCGGCCCGGGAGGTCAAGCTGCTGCTGCTCGGTAAGGATGGTTCCTGTTGGAACGTGCGTGCTGGGTGCGGCGGCCGCTGGGGCTCTCCGGGCCATCGCAGAGCAGGGGAGACGCGTGCCAGCAGCCCAAGGCGCGACTGGTTGCACCGCGGCGTGGTTTCGGCTCTAGAGCTCGCTGGGTGCCAGAACCCAGGCGGGTCCTGCTCTCCGGAGTGGGTCCCTCACCTGCCCGCCTTCCGGGCGGCGAGGACCTCGCCCTCGATGGGGCGGGAGTTTGACTTCACTCTAATGCCTTGGCATGGACCTTGCACGGTGCCAAGGAACGCATCGTCTGTTACAGCCTTTTCTTTGGTTTTTGTGCAGCCTGGTGCAAATGAAGGGACATTGGCGACCGAAAAGACACACAGCCCCCTCCTCCCCCGACTCCCTCCAGGGTAGATTGCCTCGCAGTGGTGGTTTTCCCACGTCGAGTGCTAAGCTTTGTGGAAGCATGAAATCAGAGCATCCCCATGTGGGGGTCTCCATGAGATTGCAGTGTTTCCTTCCCTGCCAACTTCCTGTGGCCACTCACAAAGTCAAACAGGCGTTCGGATAAGTCAGCTACTCCGGATGCCGGCTTTATCTTACCATGGGGACCTGCAGACCACCCAAGTTGGGTAGCATTTGCTCCTGGAGTAGATGAGGCAGAGACTCAGCGGCGAAAGCAGGTGTGAAAGGTGCCCAAGGGTCACGGGGGCCAGATTCTCTCTGCTGCCTCCGTTTCTGATGAATGAGATTTGCTAGGGACACCGCCAGCTTTTATGTGTCGACAGTATTGTTCCCATGATGAAACGTCCTATGGAAGTCCTTTCTGTTTGTATGAACGGAGAGAATAAAAGAGTAATCCAGGGTTTGAACTGAGAAACGGTAGGAAGATACCGCATAAGATCTGTAGATTTATGAGTTAGGTTTTCTTTTGTTTGCTAGTTTTCTCCCTCCCCAACCCCTCTACTGGGTAGAAAACACACAGCAAGCTCTGTAGATTGATGAAAGGTTGATCAGAACCTGCCCCTGCACATTCTGCGTTTGCTTTTATTTTTGTTACAGAACAATAGAGAAATATTACACAAACCTGTGTTCAGTAAGCTTCTCTTTCATTGGTTTAGTGATTGCAGGAAAAATGGTGCTCCCCCACCCCTTTTCTCCATTACTAGTAGGTTTAAGAGCAGCAAACTTGGCATGACTAAAAGTAATAATGATCTGAGTCATTTTTGCAAGCAAACTGTGAAATAACTTTGCATTTTAAAGACCTGGGTGACTTTCTTCGCCCCCATTATAAATCTTTCTCCCATAAAGCTATTTGCCTAAGTTTTTACATTAATGAGCAATATTGCATTGTGAAGAGGTCAGTTTATTTTTAGCGTATGTTGAATGTAAGAAGTAGCACACCTTGATAATGGAAATGAGTAGTTGCTACGTTTGACTTGAATGTGTCTGAGACAAAAATGAAACAAAGGGAGAATTAGAAAGTTCTTTTCCTGTGGTTTCTGCACTCTGTGACATAGTTTGAGCCATCCATCCACCATATTTAAGGCGACTGAAAGCAGTTCTGTGGTGCTATTTTATGCTTTAATTACACCTCCTTAGAAACGGATAGACTAGGGCAAAGATCCAAGGAGTTGCTTTGTTTATTTTTATGTATGTTCATAGGCGGTGTTTCTCAGCTTTAGACCTGTTGGCAGTTTGGCCTTACATTTCTTTCTTATGCAACATTTTCATTTTATTACAGGGTACTTAGCAGTATCTGTAACCTTGACTTATTGATCGACCATCACAACCCATGAACTTACCATTGAAATAGTCCCCATTCAAATGATCTCTAATAAGCTCTGGGGGCAAAAACTACCATGGCTGAATCTTAGAGAAGAAAATAGGAATTAAATGTGTGAAGTAAAAGGTAAAGTGTATCTCTGCTGCTACCAGAGCTTTGAGAAAGGTGTAGCGGTCATGCTTTTCAGAAGTGATGGTGTTGTGGCTCCATACCAATAACATTAGACTAATTAAAAAACTGTTCTTGATGAGATCTTTAGCTAATGAATTCCTTCATCTGTCTTTTTCTAGAAGTAGGATTTTGTTTTCTGTTCCTCCATTTCCGTACATCTCATCTCTGTTGAAATCCCTTCCCAACCCTATCTTATTCCCCTCACCTCACCCTCCTTATCTGTTTTGGTTCCAACTATGCTATACTTTGCCCAGAGCTCCAATTCCTGCCCCCAGTTCCTACAAATAGAATTGGACTTAGTCTTAATATTTGGAATGCTTGAAAATATTTTCTTTTCCTCATTGCACTTAAGCAATGAAGTCTTGACCATTCTTTTTTCCTTAATGTTTAAAATCATATATGCAAGCAACTCCATGAAAGTGCTTCATATGAAGTGCAGCAGCTAAATCAATGAAAAATAAAAAAAAATATTTCTCAGGAACTGGAGCATGGCACGTTTATTTACATCTGACATTCTTGCTTTTCAGTTTGTTTTTCACATCAAGTGCTATTTCTGAAAAATTGTGACAGTTCTCTAAAGTACAATTGAGATAGCACATTAAATAAACCATTCTGTCCCATCTTTTTTCTCTTAATGAATATCTTTTTGTCAGACTTTAGAATTTTTTACTTTTTCTGTTTGTAGTGTCATTCCAATAATCCTCATAGAGAAGCTCATTTTAGTCATGAAAGTTGTTTCCTTTTTTTTTCCAGTTACTTGTGGCTAATTTTCCCAAGGGAAAGTCTTTTACTTTTTTACAGTTTCAAGAACATTACGATTAATTTCTTTTACTCTAATGCCTTTAGTCTTGTCTCAGTGTGACTGTCTACATATGGCTACTTACGTTTTGGAGCGAGGAGTGACTCCCATTGCTTCAGAGGCCTTGCAGGCACCATTCACTGCTCAGCTCAGTGTTAAGGTCTGTGGACACATACCCTTACATCCCTCCTCCACCCCCGGCCCCCGTAGAGATACTTGGTAAGGATCTTTCCTTCCAGTATTCCAGTATTGATATAGGGATTAGATGATATCAGTAAAACATTCATGAATTGACATTTATAAATAAAGATTTGACTTTTATTCTCTTTTGCTTCAATGCATTTTCCTCTTCTCTGTATCTCTCTACAAACAAAAAGTTCACGCCCTTTATTTCCTTCTTTAGTGTGATTCAAATATTGTATAGATGGATGAAAATGAGGTCAGGAATTATATCTCTTCTGTTTGGTGAGTATTTTTCCATTGCCACCAGCAAAGTTACTTGAGAATCTACATCATCAGTCTTTTTCTCCCTTTAATCTTGCCCTATGACTTCCGTAGTTGAGAAATTCTGGCAATACAGGACTGATTTTCTGTTGCTTTAGCTGTTTCTTTAGAATTGGCTTAGGATCTTAGAAGTCAGAAAGCCCTTTTCTATGAGTAAGTGGATCCGGTGTTTCAACATGGATTGTGTGATTCTCTCTGGCTCATCTGGCTCGTACTAACAGTTACTTCGATAGAAGTCATGGGTGGTATTAAAGTGTGATCAGAAAGTGCAGATTTTTCTGTATCTTCTGTTTTTATTCCTCCCCCCTTGTAGTTGAAATTCTCCTCTGCTTTTGGCAGCCTATTCCAGAAGGCTCTCCTTCTGGTCTTTTTCTTTAGTCTGTTCAGAGAAACCTTTGTTGGCATCTCTGTTGCCTGATAAATAAAAACTTCTTCTAAAACTGGCTTCCCTTTATCCGTCTCCTCTTCTCCTCCCCGTACCTTCCCTTTCCAAACAGGGACAGTTGGCATATGGCAAACCATATTTGCTCCCTCGCTCTGGTGTTATTTCTCTATATGCCCTTCCTGCTTCCACCTCAGCTAGTGTGAATGCTTGAAGGGAAAAAGCTTGTAAGTTTTCCTGTATCCTAACAATCCTTTGCCTTATCCTGTGTGCAGTTAGTTTATATTTATATTAATATATTTTGTGGGATTAGTATTCGCATAGAATGAAATTCTTATGCTTTGATATTTTCAGAATTGACAGGAACAGCTAGCTACCCAGCCAAACACTATAAATTAAAAAGGAGCAGTGAATGCATGATGAGTAAAGTGAAAACAAATGGTATCTGAAAGCAACTTACTCAGTTTAGAAAATTTTCTACATATGTATGAACTTATTGGTCATATTATTTGTCAGTTGGATAATGAGAAAAAATGATAGTGTTTCCTTGGAGAAGGGTCTCTTATGTTGTTGTATTGTTCAAGCTTTTTTTTTTTTTTGGTAGGAATAGAGCTTATTATCTTTGGTTGACTTAGCAGTAAATAAAGAACATAAGTCTTGTTTAATTTATCAATAATAGGACATATCCTTAGCTATGTTATAGGATTAATGAAAATGTTATTTTAAATCTGAAAAAATCGCTACCATTTTTGAAGAAAAATGAGTGTCTGTCCACAACTCCTGTATTTGTTTTGTTTTGCATTTCTCTATCTGAAAATTCAAAACATCACAAATCACATGGAAACAACTGTATGTATTTTGTCCCAATTGTAGGTCACTTACTTCTTGGTCACATGTTCCAGCATGTGTGATTTTCCAGAGAGCTTAGATTCTAGATGGTAGTTGAGTCTTGTAAACTTAAGGTCAGCTGTATGTAACTAATCATGTAGTGTTTAGATTATTTTCTGTTATAAATTGTTAAGTACTATTTATAATTTTAACAGAAAGAATGCAAAGGTAAAAATAAAGAATGCAAAGGTAGATATTTTTTGAGGGCGTGTGGTGGAGTTGTTTGGAGCCACACCTGGCATTGTGCTGGGCTTATTCCTGGCTCTGCTTGGGGATCATTCCTGGAGGTGCTTAGGGGACTGTGTGCAGTACTGGGGTTCAAAGTGGCATCCTCCATGTGAAGACAAGCACCTTATCTTCTACATGATTTCTCTGGCCAGAGATAGTTTCAAAATGTGTATTGACTTTAAGGCACCATCATCTTGGTGCCTTAAAGCAGTGCATCTAAGCATTAATTTTTTCTGTTATTAGGCCACAAGTAGGTTTCAACTGGCAAAAATCAATATGTCAGGAGTCTTTCCTCTGGTCAAGGAAAATCCAGCCTTGCCTATTTCCTATCTCTCTGTAGAGGCTAGCCATTCTCATCAGCCTAAGCACCTTCAACTTTAAAGTCATCAAGGGTGAAGGTCTCTGTCCTCTGTAACATCACTGACATAGCCCTTTATGATTACTCCAGACTCACCCAGATAATCTTGGAAAATGGCTTCATTTAAAGATCTTTTCTTAAGGTTCCTTTTGACATGAGGATACCTTGTTCAGAAGTTCCAGATATGGGAACCTAGATGCTTTTACCTACTACTTTGACTAATATTATTTAGTTTACCTGACAGGTGATACAACTTCCAATAATTTTTTTCTATCGTGCAAGCACAATACCCTTAGCCTGAACTAACATATCTAAAAGTCTCAATCATTTCAGTATCAACTGGACATTCAGCCTCTTCTAAATCTCATAATCTAATGAAGCATTGGGTCAGAACTTTTCTCTGAGCCTAAGTGATCAAAAAGAAAACAAAAGAATACGTTATCTGCTCCTAGAATACACTGGTTAAAGCCATTGCATTCTGGGAGCAGATAACTTTTTTTTTTCTTTTATGGTAGAGAAAATCAGTTACAGACATTCCCATTAAAATGGGTTGGGAGGGGCTGGGGAGGAGAAATAGAGAGAGGGAAGAGAATGGAGAGAATGTAAGAAAAAAAAAAGGAGCCACAGTGTCTTGGCTCAAAACTTGCATTAAGTGTCTTGGCCTGAGAATTATTCACTGCTCTTCTGCTTCTCTGCTGGTTGCTAGACTCCACCCTTTAGGCATCCTTTTTTTGTAAATGATGGTAACTTTCACTTGCAGTTTAGTAATTGTATCAGCCTGTGTTGACTACAGAATTATGGGATTATTGCATTCTTTCATCTTGTACTCTTGATTTATCATATCCCTCTCCTTTTTATTCCACAAGGCAAGGAAAAAACAATTCAGGGTAAACAGTCTGCTTGGAAAGCTCCCTCTTTCTATAATCAAGTTTTTAGCTTATAAGGTATATTTTCCAGCATAACTACAGGACTACAGGATATAATTCACTTAATCTTTCTGCCACTGAAGGACATGGTTCCCTTACCATTGTTTGAATAGTATGGTTTTAGTATTTCCATTGATTTGAATAGTTCTTGTTTTCCGCCCTAGTGTTCATCCACCAGTGTATAAAGTCCATCTCTCTATCAAACAGACAACACAATTTAACTTTCCTAAGATTCTGTTTCTTCAGCCTTTTAAGCCCTCCCAGGATAGCCATTCATCTCTGTTTTTCTGAAGGTGTCAAGGCAAGCGAGGTGTTTTCTCTCAGTCACCTCAGAGGTCTTTGAGTCTTCTGTTTTCTGAATCAGTGCCGTCTCCTTTAGTGACGGCAGCAGCATTCTATGTCTAGATAGCATCTTAGATAGCCCATGTGCAGCTTGACTCAAGGAATGCGTAATGATTGTGAGTGTTTATGTTTATTTCTTTGCGATGTGTGTGAGTGTCTTGGTAAGAGTAGAGTCACAGGTTCTGGTCATCGATGTTGAACCCATGGTATTTAATGGTGAGAGTATGTGGAAAGAGTAAGGCTTCACTTGGCCTCCTCCTCAGCGAGGGTTTTCTTGCTCATCCAGTCCAAATTAGACTTCTCTGCCTTCGTAATTAACAACATTTTGAAACCAGCTTGTGCATTTACTTTGTTTTAATTGGCTGTTTCGTCTCTAAGGGCTCAGCCTTCATCAGACCATGAATCCTGTTGGACTTGTTTAACTTCTCATGGGGTGGTGCATAGTAGCCTTTACATAAGTGTTGGTTAGATGAATGATAATTGGGTTATTGGACATTAATTTCTACTGCCCTATAATGAGACAAAAGGTGATACATTTTCCTCTTGCCATGGATAATTCTAGTGAGTTTTGGCCTACTGACAAAAGTCTAGTGATTTGGCTTTTTTTTTATTTATTCCTTCTATATTTAACTAATTAGAGTAACTATAATCTGCTACATTAGTTCTTTTTTTTTTTTTTTTTTTTGCTTTTTGGGTCACACCTGGCAATGCTCAGGGGTTACTCCTGGCTCTGCACTCAGGAATTACTCCTGGCGGTGCTCAGAGGACCATATGGGATGCCGGGGATCGAACCCTGGTCGGCACAGGCTGGCGCGTGCAAGGCAAACGCCCTACCTGCTGGGCTATTCGCTCTGGCCCCTAGCTAAATTAGTTCTATGGAGTAACTAGAACCTACTGCTTGATTGCCTGACACAGTTCTAAAAAAAAAATTAATTTGGGAAGGGGCTGACCAAATACTTGTTGTATATTTAGAAAAATTTTGTGGTTCTTGTTGTATTTAGTAGTGGAGTGAATTGTCTTTTTAATTTGCATGTTTAGACACTTTTCAGCTGGACATTTGCATTGCTCTTTGCGTATGATTTGACTGCTTTTTGGGGTTGGGTGTTGGTTTGGGGCCACATCTGGCAGTACTCAGGACTTATTCCTGGCTCTGTGCTCAGGGATCACTCCTAGAGGGACTCGGGGACCATATGTAGTGTGGGGATTAAATCTGGCTTGACTTTTGTGCAAGTCGAGTGCCCTAATCTCTGTTCTGTCACTCTGGCCTCTACTGCACATGGAGTAAAATGATGTCTCAGAATGCTGTGACTGTGAATTTGGGGTGTCTACAGAAGGGTGTGTAGAAGTTCACCAGCCCTTTCTTTCTGTCTCATCTCATATGATATGATCAGAATTATCATTGGTAATAGTTCATAGTGTAAACTATTTTTGTGGTATTCCGTTGAGCTTTAGGTTTATCAGATCCTTAGAAAAGTTTATTGTGTACTTAGGGGAAACCAATTTTTTGTGCCTAAAAATAATTCCTCTTAATGGCACATAGGGAGAAATAGTATAAACGATTTGAGGGGGAAGGAGCCTTTTACTATGAGATCTTCATGTTCATTGTTGGTCTCTGGGATGTAGGTAGAGGAGAGAGCTTCTCGGGAACCAGTGTGTTGAATTCTGTCCATTTCCTTCCTGTATTTCTGAGATTGCCTTTCTGTTCTTATTGGCTTTAAGCTCTGGATTATACAGAAACCAACAGCCTTTAAGAGACTTTGCTGTCTATAATTTACTTTTCTTATATTCTTCATGTGTAAGGAAATTTATTATTCAAGGTTAATTTTGATTTTTTTACAAAATCTCTATGGGCAAAGGTGGTTGACTCAGAATTCTGCAATGAAAAAAAAGTGAGACCTTGGGCAAGTTTTCCTAGTTGTATACGCTTGTGTTTTCTTTCCTTCACAATCTAGTTAATTTATATATATGTGCAACTAAGCACAGAGGGAGCTAAAACATCTCAAATGATTTGGATAGGGGCCTGAGGGATATCTCAGAGGACTGGATTGCAAGCCTGGCATGTGGTGTCTCCTGAAAAAACAAACCAATAATTTTTTTTTTTTTTTTTTGCTTTTTTGGGTCACACCCGGCGATACTCAGGGGTTACTCCTGGCTCTGCACTCAGGAATTACTCCTGGCAGTGCTTGGGGGACCATATGGGATGCTGGGGATCGAACCCAGGCCAGCACAGGCCAGCCGCATGCAAGCCAGCCGCATGCAAGGCAAACTGCCTACCCGCTGGGCTATCCCTCCGGCCCCTAAATTCTTAATAAATATAATTTGTTATTACAAAATACATTGGCGATTTTTGAGATGAGCCCCCCTCACTTTGATGTTTGAGCCACTTAATGGTCATAGCTGTTCAATCTTTCTGTTGACTCTTTTTAGCAGAAGGTGTGTGCATAACAAAAACATGAAGATTTATCAGATCAATTTGAATTACTCATTGCTGATCCCACCAAGGCTTTCTTGTGTATCTTGGGTTTCTATTCAATGCCACTGATAGTGACCATGTCAGTAAATACCTGTGCTATGTTAAGGCTTATATAAGGAATGAATTTTTTAGGAAAGCAAAAAAAAAAAAAAACCTTTACAGATGATTTAATGTAAGTTTCACACTGCATTATTATACCTTTTCAGAATAAATGGAATAATTTCCTGCAAAATGCTTTTTACCTTTCTGAAAAGAAAATACATTTTGCTGTAAATTATGAAACATTATATGTACTGTTTCTCAGGGGAGTTTGTGATTGCTTTCCACAAATTTAAAAACCATCATGGAACTCCTTATAATACTGATGACTCAGATTCCTAATAAAACCCAAGAATTGCCATGAATTGAATTTTAAGGAAGAAGCAACATCTTTTGAAAAGTGGTAGTAGCCTCCAGAGTGAAATAAGAAAGCACTGAATTTAAGATACTGGCTATGCTTCCCTAAGGCACAGGTTAGAGATTTCTCCTTGTACTTTATTTCACCTATCATTCTTTGTTTTTTGAGTTCATGCCTTTTATTTGAAGCTATTATGGTATATAAGAGGAGCGGAACCTGTAAGTTAATGTTACAATAAATATTTAACAGCAGTTAGATGTCAACTGCCCCCTAATAGCCATAAATGACAATGGGAATTTGAAACTTGTCTTGGTAGTTGTGAAATTAATCTTATTTCAAGAATTAATTTCATTTCTGTATACTTTAAAATGGATCCCTGTGTGGATCCATTTTCACAAACTGAGCACAGTGTTTTTACAGACTGAGCAACTCATTGTAATCTGCAGCCACATCAAAAATGTATGTAAGGGATTTGCTGTTACCACAAAAGGCTACACTGATCTCCAGGGTGCTCCCTGTGAGAGCACTCCCCTGACTCAGAGTCTCTGTTCTGTCTGCTTTGGCCTTTACGACCTTTCTACCCAGTCTGATGTGCTACGTGATCTTAGAACTTTTTTTTTTAAAGATTCTTGGGTGCTGGCATGGTCTGCAAAGGTTCTCAAGCCATACCCAGTATTAAAAAATAAGTAAAGCCCAATCTTAACTATTTATGGCCTTTTTTAAATTAGTTTTGACATCTTATTTTCTCGTCTAAACTTTTAAGATGTAATATTGTTCTGCTATTCCATTCTTTTTTATTTTCCACTTTCTCTAGAAGTTGTTCATTTATTGGGGTGGGGATTTCTTGGACCATTCCCAGCGGTGCTCAGTTGCTACTCCTTATTTTTGCGCTCAGGAGTGACCTTGGGTAATGCTTAGAAAACCACATATGGGTTCTAGAGAGTCTAATCAGAGCCATCAGATACAAAGCAATTGTCTTAAGCCATGTATGACCTTTATGGACCATTTTTAATGTTTACATTGTGAACTTTTTCATTGTGATAGTAGTGTAGATAGATATGCAGTGGGCATTCATGTAACCCACAACCTTATACATTTAAAAAAATATTTTATTATACCACCGTTAGATATACAATTACAAGATGTTCATGTTTGAGTTTTGGTTCCACAGTGTTCCAGCACCATTCCTTGACCTGCGCCCATTTCCCACCACCATTGTCCCCCATCTCCCTCCCCCTTCCCCACCCCTGCCTCCATAGTAGGTTCTTTTTCTCCTTTCTCTCTTTTCTCTCTCCTCTCTCTCTCTCTCTCTCTCTCTCTCTCTCTCTCTCTCCCTCACTTCCCTGTCTTATACATTGTGGATTCTAATACATATATTTAGAGGTTATCATGCATACCTTTTTGCTAATATTCAATGCCCATTACTTGGATGGTATCATCACTTTCAGTGATTATCAGCACACTGTTCCTTCTCTGTCTTACCTCGCCTCTGATCCCACACATTTGTGGTATACCAGGTTTTGAGATACCACACAGGCACCATGGGGATCAGGCTGTGTCCAGCTGTAGATTCCAGACCAGAGTATAACTGTGGTTGTATTGCATGAGGTTTTCTGACTTCTGGGAGCCTGGCTGGCGAAGGACAGGCCAAGGAGCAAAAACCTGTCCCCACTCCAAGACACCCTCCACCCCAAGACACCCCATCAGTCTAGCTAGCACAGGGCAGGCAGGCAGAGTCTCCACCCTGCACCTGAATACTGGTGTCTGGCCGAGAGTCCCAGCAGCAGTTCTGGGCGGGGTCACCAGGCCTTTGTGGAGGGAACTGATGTGGGGGGGAGGTGGCCCCAGTCCAGGCCCCCTTAAAACCTGGTTGGTGAAGTTGCCGAGTCCTGCCTGCCTAGGTTTCAATTTGGCTTCTCTCTTGGTCGGGCTGTGTCCAGCTGTGGAGTCTGGACCAGAGGGTGATTATGGTTGTGTTGTGTGAGGTTTACCAATTTCTTCTGTTCTTGGATTTACTTACTGAGTTTCTAGAACATAATTAGTTCCACTAGTTTGATGTACTGTGAGGCTGCAAATGGCTGCGCAACTCAGGGAGAGCTGGATAGCAGCTCTCTCCCATGTGTCTGAGTCTCTGCATGATGGTCAGTAGCCCTGAAGCAGTAAGTGGGCAGGGCCACCAGGCCTCCCAGATGGGACAGAGAGGGAATGAATGGGGACCCCAGCTCCATCTCCACTAATACCCAGTGACTTCCACCTCTGAGAACTGCCTACCTGGGCTTGAACTTGCACAGCCATATGCCTTTTAAAGAGATGGTATGTTTTCTCTCTAGAGAGAAAGCTCTCTTGAGCATATCTTATGATTAGATCCGGCTTTTCATTTTAATTTTTTATGTATCTTATAACATTTCTTCATCTTACTATCTTTTTATACTACTTATATATCTTCAGTTCATTTCTCTATTCATTAATAACCTGGTCTGTCTAATAATTAAATGAATTGGCCTTTAAATTTTATTTATTTTATTTTTTTATTTTTTTTGCTTTTTTGGGTCACAACCGCGACGCTCAGGGGTTACTCCTGCCTCTCCACTCAGGAATTACTCTGGTAGTGGTCAGGGGACCATATGGGATGCTGGGGATTGAACCCGGCCGGCGCAGGCAGGTTAGTCAAATCGTCATATACATTTGTTCTAAATGTTTTCCTGCCTCACTTTTTATTGTTGAATTGCAGCTGGGCTTAGGATTTCACTTTAGTTCTCTTTTTAAATTTTTATGCTTAACCTCGGCTCCTCTTGGCCCAGGAGGGCCTCAGTTTAGGTGAGAGGTGAGTGAGGTGTGTTCACATGTGCATGTGTGTGTGTGTGTGTGTGAGTGAGAGAGAGAGAGAGAGAGAGAGAGAGAGAGAGAGAGAGAGAGAGAGAGAGAGAGAGAGAGAGAGAGAGAGAGAAAGAGAGAGAGAGAGAGAGTAGTAGTCCTTGTACAGTTCTGAGGATTCTCATTGACTTCCAGTGTGTATGTCACTTGTCACTCTGAGGGAGGCTGGTTCCTTGATATTCATGGTGAAGAGTGAATATCCTTGTTGCTTCATGCTATCTTATTTTGGTCATAGCCCTGCCCATTTCTCCTACTGTCCTGATCTCCTTCATAGCTTGCAAATGCTGTGGACTGTCCCACTTGTTTCACCAGTCAGTCTTTTGCCACAGAATGGTATGTGATAGCTAGTCTCCTAGCCTTCTGCAATGCTTTGCCATCTCCAATCATGTCCATCTTGTGGGAAATGAGGCTTTGCATCAGTTTTGCAGTGATGCCGACGTACAGGAGCGATGGTTGAGGTCAGGTATTTGGCTTAGTCATTCTTCTCTACTAGGCTGCTTGCGTGTGTTGCAGACTTGGTCACTTTCCTCACCTGGGACCCAAACAGATCCATCAGTAAATCTCTTCATTTTCTTTGACAAACTATCCACCTCTCAAATTTTTATCAAAAGAAAATATTAAGGTAAAAAAGAACTCCCTGCATCACAAGGACCCTGTCTGCTTTCTGCATTTGCTCTTAGGTCATCTCCAGGCTTCTGGGAGGAAGTTGTGTGCCATACTGCTTCCAAAGTCAGCTACGTGTGATCATCCATTTCTGCCTGTATAAGACTAACATACTGTTAGGCTACTGTTAACATACCCTAACAGTATGTTGTTTCCCCACCTTCCAGTTTGTTGCATTGTGTATTCTTGCTGGTACGCTTGTGACCAACTTGTTTTCTTAAAGTAGCCATTCTTAATTTTTTTAAATGTGCATGGAAATAGAGGACTTTTGTAATATGAATCCCCATTCAAGAGATCTGGAGTGGATTCAGGCATCCCAGATTTCTCACAAGTTCTCAGAGGATGCTTTTGCTGCCGATACATCGTTGTTCATCATTGGAGAAGCTAAGTCCCAGTTTAGGTGATCTTTCTAGATAATTCATTTTATAAGCATTTTTTAGAAAAGCCACCTTGGTCTTTAGCACGTTCATGAAGTCATCGATTGCCTTATCAATAAGGTAGTCAGAGTAATACCTTATAAAAAGTGAGCACTCATGGTTAAATTGTCAGGCACATATATGTCTATCACTTTTTCATTTTCTTCTTACACAGTTAAATTTATAATGGTAGACATCTTATTTTAGTAAAACATTTAAAAAACCCTTGATATTACTTGCATGAAAATATGGACTTCCTGGAAAGTGATCAAAAACGATTCTTAGTGATAATGAACCTTCTGTGATTTTAGCAAGAATTTTTAATGTGTATTCCTTTTTGATGATATGCTCAAGGTCAGAGAAAATCACTTGATCACTTGACATCCCGTTATTCATCGATTTGCTTGAGCGGGCAGCAGTAACATTTTCATTTGGCCCTATCACGTGCCAGTGTAGCCCAATGGCATCTGGTTGCTTCAGGAATACAAAGAGCCTCAAACCGTTTGTTCAGGGTCTTGAAGAAGTCTGACCATCTTGTAGGTGGGCGACCATGTGATCTTTTGACATCCGCTGGGATCCAGTCGGTAACGGCTCTAGTCCAGTGGTGCGTCTCTAAATCGCATTACATGTCCGACCCATCTGATTTTCGATGCCTTGGCAAATGAGACAACGTCACTGACTCTGGAACAGCGATGGAGGTTGGAGCTCCAGATTCCTTCTCTCACTTGAGTGAGGCGTGATATTCCAAACATAGCTCTTTCCGATTCCTCTTTGGGGAGACCGGATAGCATTCTCATCCTGCTTTCATAGGGCTGAGGTCTCTGAGGCGTATGTTAATGCAGGGAAAACGGTGGAGTTGAAGAGATGTGCCCGGAGCTGGAGATTCTTTGTCTTTTTAGCTATTTCTTTGATGCTTTTGAAGGCATTCCATGCTGCTCTCTCCTCCTGCGCAGCTCAGGTTTTAGGTTGTTCATCATGTTGACTTCTCGACCTAGGCACACACAACTGCTGCATTCAGAGATGTTGGTTCCATTGAGAGTGAATGGGGCCTCTGGAACTAGTTCATTTTTCATGAACATGGTTTGGTTGAGATTCAGCTGTAGACCTATCTTTCCACATAATTTTGTATGAATGTTTCATCTGATAATGTTTAATATGGAATTCTGTCATGAGAATTAAATAGAGGATGGTTAAATTGATAAACATATATTCTTTGGGCATGAAATAATTTTTATATAACTGCGGCTCTCAAACTATACATGTACAGCATATTTTCCTTTAAAAAGGTAGTTCCAATTGTGGAATTAGTGACCACAAAATACTTTGCAGTTAAATATAGTATAAAATTTTGTAACTCTGCTTTCATCATACTATTATTTACTAGTTGGGCTTACAATAAGTTGATTAAGACATCTGGTTCTTTGAAACATGTTATTAGCTACATTTAGCAAGTATCTCTAGAATGTCACCTCTGTGCCCCATGCGTTATCTTGATGATTGGGAACAGAATAGTTATGGGAGTTGATAGTAATTGAAATAGAGAAAACATTCTTTGAACATTTTGCCAGTAAATTAAAAACATGATTGTTTGACTTGTTTATACTTACAGTTAAGTATAAAAAAAGTGAGTATAGTTATTTGCTTTGGTATGCCTTTGAGGTAAATCATTTTAACTTTGTTTTGGATGATTGCATTTTATATGTCAGGTTGAATTTTCATTGCTTTTTGCTAAAAGGGCTACAAAAAATTTAGAGTAGAGCATAACAAATCCCACAGTTATTTATGTTGTACATATGGTGATGGTTAGAATTTCAGAACTGATTTCCTGAAATGTTATCAACCAACAAATGTAGCCCATTTTAATTTAGGAGTCACATCTGTATTAACTTAAGCTCTTCCATAAAAGGTACCCAGTATAAAAAGTGTGATTCTGAAAAATATAAAATTCATAGATAACTGTCCCTTTTGAACTAATCAGCTGTACTCAAACTTGCAAGAAAAAAAACTGTGATTAAATCATTCATTATAACATAGATGTAAGAAGCAACAAAAAGCAAAATCAGAGACATTTATTATGCAATAATAAAACCACTTTTTTATAGAAACACTAATTGAAATGAGACACTTTCTTGCCTGTTAGAATCAAACAATAAGAAATGATGGCTCAGACAACTGGAAGATGCTCTCGGTGGGATCATCAGTAGTAGAGCCATTTCAGAAAATAAATGAGGAGAAATAAATAGTGGAAATGAGCTACTATGTGCAACTATACAAATGAACTGTCACACAGGAAAGTGTATGAGAAATTTCAGTGGCATTTATAAATATGTGTTTTCAAAATAATGTCCTCTATCAAGTACTTAAGTTTAAAAAAATTTGAAATTAGCCCAGATTCTTATAAGTGCATATAGAACAGAAGTATAAAAAAATCCAGGTGGAGGATAATCATGACATCTGAGTGACACCTTTATTTCTAAGGTGGAAGAAATAGAGAAAACTGAGAGGTACCAATGCTTCTGTGGTGCTTTTTCTTAGGCAGAACGCTGTACACACAGATGTGATTTCTCTTTATTTTCTAGGTATTTTAGAATGATTGAAATACTTTTTTTTTAAATATTTTATTACACCGCCATGTGATATACAATTACAAAGATGTTCATGTTTAGGTTTCCGTCATACAGCGTTCCAGCACCCATCCCTCCACCAGTGCCCATTTCCCATCACCAATGTCCCCACTTCCCTCCCCCTCCCTAGCCCGCCTCTATGGCAAGTTCTTTATCTTTTCTCTCTCTCTCTCTTTTTCTCTTCTCTTACACATTGTGGATTGCAATACATACATTCAGAGATCATCATGTATATCTTTTTTCCTATATTCAGTGCTCAGTTCTAGGCTGGTATTATCATTTTTGACAAATATTAGCACACTGTTCCCTTCTCTGTCTTACCTAACCACTGATTCCCACATGTTTGTGGTAGATTCCACCTTTTTTTTTAATTGAAAGATGCTCATGTAGAGCTTTGGTTCTACAGTGTTCCAACACGCACCCTCCGCCCAAACCCATCTCCCATCACCAATGTCCCCACCTCCCTCCCCACTCCCGCACCTCAACCACTTGGCGGGTTCTGTATGTCATTTCTTTCCTCTTTATATCTCCTTCCCAACAAACTTTCCTGCTCTTCGTTGAATGCAGTGCATTAAAAGACATTACTGTTTCACTATTTTAGTTGACGCGCGGCCGCTTGCGGCCCCGCGACCTGGGCTCGAACTGGCTTTGCTCTGTTGATCTGGTCTGAGGCAGTTTCGCAGCGTCCGGACAGCAAAAATGGTGGCTAGTGTGATGGGCGAGTCTCATCCGGCTGCTTCCGGGACCCCTCAGAGGCGACGGGCCCACTCCCAAAACCCATCTGCCCTCCTCGGGGTTCCATGGTCAGCTAGGACCAGCGCGAGCCGAGCGCCAGCCTCCCCAGCCGTCCGTGAGGCCCTGTATGCTGGCCCGTGGGCAGCTCGTGGGCAGGGCCATCAGGCTCGACAAGATGGAGGGGGAATGATTGAAATACTTTTAAGGAAACATATTTTATTATGGTAAGCTAATTCATGTCATTTCTGGCATCTTCTATGCTGCATCTGGTTATTTCCCAAATATTATTTACCATATTCGCATTGTTTTGTCCTCACACTTTTTTACACAGATTAATCTGTTGCAATATCCTCTCATCAGATCTTCAGACCTCCACAGATTTTACCTTTGTTATGGATAACTCCTCCAGAATTACCATCTTCTTCAGAAGATTTCGATTATTTACCTAACCTCCTCTTGTGGATCAGCATGATATTGCAGTCCTTGGTTCCAGCTCCACCTACTTCTCCACTTTTCCTGGGCTTGTGTCTTGGCAGTCTGTGAGCTTTCCCTTGCTTTCTCATTTTGATACCCTTCCTCATGCTTTTCTTCTTTCTACAAATACCATCTGTCATCTATTTCCAGTACTGTGTATGCTCATGATTGGGGTTTGGTACAATTTTAAATATCTGTACCCTTAATAACAAGAAAATACTTTCCATGCATTCTTGTATTGGTTTCAGTGTATTGCATGAAGTATCATTTTCATGCACTATGGCTATGTAAACACATAATTAGGTATAATGATTATACATTTCTTCTAAGCAACCAAAAGCCAAAAATACATTAGAAACAACAGCAATTACAGTTCTCATTAATATTACTTGTATGCTGATTTGATATGTATCAGGTATAAACTGCTTTTGTATTTGACATGCCTGTTCTATCAAATGCCGTAAGATGTGTTAATTCTCCCTTTTCTCCAGTTGAGTTATTGCAAAATCCTCTTTGTGCTCCTCTGCTTTGGTATTTATTCCAGTAGGTACTTACACCTTATTGAGGCAGACGCATTGATATGAATCAGAAAGCCTATTAGTTTCCTACTAAGTAGCCTGCTTTTCTACACAGAAATATTAACTCTGGACCTAAATTCCAGTAGCCTCAATGCAGTATAATTTGATAGATATTAATGAACTACCATGTGCTATATACTGGGTCACGTGGTGTTGCAAACATGCATCATTCATGGATACTTCCCTAAGAGAGATTAGTGATAAAATAGTGACAAAATAATGCCAAGGAAGCATTATTTTGGTGGGAGTTTGATACCAGATTTTATATTTGAACTTACACAGTCAAGTACATGAATTTCAAGTTCAACGCCGTGCTGTATACTATTTGTCGCCTGTTGTTTTGGGATATCTGTTTTCCAAGTGGCGTTCAGAAAACCCTGGGGCTCCACCAGTGGAGGTGCTACATGAGGATGCTCAGGCATCACCAGGCTGTTCCTTGCATGCTTGATGGACTATGTGTTACTGCTGACACCCAAATCCCAGTTGGTACCTAACATGCTACCTAACCACAGTTCTGTCTCCTGACTCCCCCTCCCCCACAATTACAAGGCTGTTCATGATTGGGTTTCATACAGAGTTCTGGCTCCCACTGCTCCACCAAGTTCATATTTCCCAGCACCAATGTCCTGTTTCCTCTCCCCTGCCCCTGCCTGCTTCTATGACAGGCACTTTTCTTCTCTCTCTCTCTCTCTCTCTCTCTCTCTCTCTCTCTCTCTCTCTCCCCCTCTTTGTGCATTGTGATTTGCAGTACATTCAATGAAAGGTTATCATGTATATACCTTTACCTACTTTGAGTATGCAATAATGGTCTAAATAAATGGCATGTATTACCATTTCCATTATTGTTGGTAAAATAGTTCCTTCTCTATTTTACTAAACCTCTGCCCCCTTCATGCTTGTGGCAGATTCCAGTTGTTAACAAGTCCTCCAGATCCCTGTTTTGCCTGGCCTTGGATATTAGCTTCATAATAATTATGTCTCTCAAATTCTTTTATTATATCCCACAAATGAATGCAGTCATTCTGTACCTTTCCTTCTTCTTTTTGACTAATTTCACTCAGTATCATACTCTGTATGTCCATCCATTTATAGGAAAAATGCATGGCTTCATTTTTCCTGACAGCTGTATAGTATTCCATTGTATAGATGTACTATAGTTTCCTTAGCAAGCCATCTGTTCTGAGGCACTCAGGTTGTTTCCAGATTTTGACTAGTGTGAATAGTACTGTAGTGAACATAGAATTGCAGATGGTGTTTCTGTTGTATGTTTTTGGGCTTCCAGGATATATTCCCAGGAGTTCTTGACCTCCAAATTAAGCTTTCAAAACTGATAAAGGGCATACAAATATGTGATTAGTATATTTACTTGGACTTTAATGCTATGTTCTTCATTTTCTTTCATGCCTTTCATTTTTCTTTTCATGATCCTTCTTTCCATCAATTTTTTTAACTTACATGATCGGATACTAAAACTTTAAAACTCTGTCCATGTAAACACACTCCAAATATCCCGTCATTGTTAACAAATTCACCACTGATAGAGTACGTATGATAGAGAAACAAAGAGGGCAGATTAATTGTGAGTGTTATGTCTAGTCTACCTTTTAAGAAAATTCAAATTATTTTAATTTTTCTTTGACAGCATAATAGATAGTTTTAATTTAGTGGAAGCTTCTGGCAATAAAATATGTGTATGAAAAACAGGCTGAGGTCAATACTTATGTATTTCTAATAATTTAGTAGTACAGTTGAATAGTCTGGTTATTAAATTTGATTTAATGTCATTTCTAATTATACAGGTTACCAATGAATATTTTAGGGTTATTTATTTTTACTGTAGGAAGAAAGCAGTGAGATGAATAATAAAGTAGAGGAACATAGGATAGTGTTCCATTTGAAATGTAAAAATAGTGTAAATATGCAAAAGAGTATTTCTGGTCAACTTATTTTGAGAGGTTATGTTAGTTAATGGCCTGAAGATTTTGAAACATGATCCTAGAAACTTTCCTCTGGAAGCCTTCCTTAGAGAAGTACACAGCCTTGTGCCATGGACAAAGAGAGGGAAAATGTCAAGAGTAAGATAAAAAAGATGTTTCCTTACATCTTTTAAACAAAAGGAAAAGCATTTCTCCTTTTTTAGTTTTTATTTGTATACTGTTTAGATATACAAACTCTACTTTAATTTGTATTATTTTGTAGAGTAATTTTAATGTTACTTGTCATTTGTATCACTTCACTTGTCTTCCTTCCCATTGTTCATTGATTTGCTCCAGTGGGCACCAGTAACATCTCCATACGGTCTGTTACATGCTAGTGTAGCCAAAGGGCATCTGCTTGCTCCAGGAACATGAAGAACCTCAAACCATTCCTTCAGGTCATGGGAATGAAGTCTATAATTGTTATTGGTTTTGGCATATCAAATATGACACGGGTAGCTTGCCGGCTCTGCTGCGCAGGTGGGATAATCTTGTAAAGCCTCTCATCTTGTGCATTAATTGATGAACCACAATGGGGGAAAGATTTACTTTTCTGCTGGGTGGAGCTCTGGTAAGCTGTGAAGTACTACGGATATTGAAAATGGCGGCCCTCATTGTGTGTGTGTGTGGGGGGGGGGTCCTCTGGCTTCTTGAGAGGCTCAGCTGGGATGGTGGGCCAGGGCTAGGACCCGCCTTCCCTCCTAGTTGCCTTATGATCAGCTGGGCACAGGGAAAACCAGTAGCAGCTTTGCCCCGTGTATCTGAGTCTCTGGATCAGGTATACCTGGGTTTGAAATAGACTGCTGTAGGGCAATTTTAATGTCATGGTTGACAAATAATGCAGTTCAAATAAATTCTAGAGTAGGTTTTCTTTATTTAATGCTCATGGTGAGTGCATTTTATATTTGTGAGGAAATTATAAAATGGCTTATGTAAAATGGTACTTTTTCCTGGTTGCAAGAACTTAAGAAAGATTTTGGTTATTGAAACAAGAGCCTTGAACTTAGCAATAGCTTTCTGGGCTGTGCTCCAGAATTATATGTGGGGTCTAATTGTGAAAGACTGGAGTTATAATTTATTAGGTTACAGCTATAATATTTAAAAAACAGCTTATTTTAAATACAGTTTTATCTTTAATAAGAAATGCTATTTCAGCAAATATATCTTTTTGTATTTTATTAAAATAAAAATGTGCTGGTTATTTATTGTTTTTAATCAATAATTGCTGGACTTAGAGATAACTACAAGAGTATGCTACCTGCACGGCAGATCCTGGCAAGCTACCTGTGTTGTATTTGATATGCCAAATACCAGTAACAATTATAGACCTCATTCCGGAATGGATTGAGGCTCTTTATGTTCCTGGAGCAAGCAGATGCCCTTGGGCTCTACTTGCATGAGACAGGACATATGGAGATGTTACTGGGGCCCGCTCGAGCAAATCGATGATGAACGGGAAGACAGTGATAGAGTGACAGTGAATCAGTGAATTCATTTTAAAATTGTCTTTAATTTTAAATAAAGTTCACGTGATTTTCAAAATTATTGACTGATGTGCAGCTATGTAGTTTATGAATTATTGAGCCATTTTGGTAAAATAAATATAATGCTTTTAATAGTCTCTTTATATAAATAACAGCAAGGCATTGTGAATTGATCTTAATCAAACTCATGAATTATTTTATGTTTTGGATATTGTAATACTTGAATTGTTTTTTCTTGCATAAAAGTATAAATTCAATTTTACTTGATAGTTAACTTTTAAAGTAGGGGCCGGAGCGATAGTCCAGTGGGTAGGGTATTGGCCTTGCATGCGGCCGGCCTGTGCTGGCCCAGGTTCAATCTCCAGCATCCCATATGGTCCCCTGAGCACTGCCAGGAGTGATTCCTGAGTGCAGAGCCAGGAGAAACTCCTGAGTATTGCCGGGTGTGACACCAAAAACAATAAATAAATAAATAAATGAATAAATAAATGAATAAATGAATAAAGTAATATGTAACTGTGAGTCTATCACGTAACCATGTAATACTCTATCTTATAAAGCATAATTATATTATATTTGTGTGAGGTATGTGCCAGGTCTGTGATTCTTACATGTTTTAGTAATTTCAGAATTTGATTCTGGTAGGCTTTTATTTGTTCTGAAATCAAATGATTTTATGGAGGTTAAACAAAAAACTCCTATGTGCTTAACTCTTAAAAATATATTTTATGTAGTCTAGTTTTTAAGACTTTGCACTTTTACTCATTAAGGTGTCAAAGTCAGTGAGTAGGCTGGTGTCTTTATTATTAAAGATCAGTGATTATAATTGAGGTTTTGAAATTTTAAGTAGCAGTGGTATTCTAGAAGGGATGATAATAGTTTATGCAGTTAGATGTTAAAGAAGAAAAAAAATTCATTGTGTCTCAGATCAGACTGTTAGAAAGCTAATATACATATGAGCCTGTAAATGTGCCTTTCTTTCCTGTGACATTAAAAACAAACCTTTGTTGTAGTAGGCCTAGTGGCATAGGGATGCCATGTTTATTTGCATGGCCCTCAAACATTTCATCCTGCCTGTATGCTGCATTCAGTAACACTTGTGTGTATATCATTTAGCTAGAAGTGAAGTCAGGAAGGAGAGAGGTTCAGAAGAAAATCCAGATCAAGTGATGAGTGATTTAAGCTATCGATCTGTGAGGCAAACAAACACCTAATGTATGTGATAAGCACACTAAAAAGTATTAGCACTGAAAGGAAGTAATTGAGTTCTAGTTTCAAACTTTCCTATAATATGTTTTTAATCAGTGTGCTGATAACTATCATTTCCTAAATTGTTCATTGACTTTTTCTTTCCCATAGTGACCTTTAAAAGTAAAGCACAGGATAGATCTCCAGACACAATTCTCAACAGACATTCATCTATGGATTTCCAGTTTCAGGAAATCAATCTCTTTGAAATTCTGATAGTCCACCCTAGGGTTTATCAGGCAAGCTCACCCTTTGGGTCTGCACTTGGCTTCCTGGTGGATTCCATTATTTTCCTCTGCTTTTGCTGTAGCTCACAGAGCTGTTTGCTTCTGAAGCGGCTGAAATCAGAGGCCACCTAGCATCTGCCACTTCTCACTGCAGGCATGCTGGGGCTACTGTGTTAGGTTGGAGTTTGTCTTGTGACTGGTCTTTTGATGTCACCATGTCAGACTGAGAGCACCCCCCAAGGGTTATCACTGTGGGTGCCAGGTTCTGATGCTGTGTGACACACAGTCCTGTAGAGAATTTTGGGAGACAATTCTCTATAAGTCTTTGCTTGCTTGTTTATTGCAGTGTCTGTGTGTCCTATTCAGATCCAAGTCCAGATGGGCCTGGCTGAAAGACAGCATTCAGAACCATGGCTCAGAGAGTGGTCCTTTGTGTTTCCACCAGACAGTGTGGATTATCTCTCTGCCTTTCGTCTTCCCTACATTTGGTTTGAGCTGTGTCTAGGAATGTCTACATCCTTCATGACCAAGCCAAAGTTTTATTAAAATACATACTGGTTGAGCTTTAGCTGACTCTGAGACATTTCTAGTCCCTGACTTCAACAAATGCCAGCATCTGGAAACACTTGCCAATTTGGCAGAGAAAGTTCACTGATGGTTTTCTCCAGGAGTGCCTCCATTTCTCTATTGTTTATGTTGAAAGGTTATCTTGTCTTCAGGCAGGCAGAATTTCAACTTCAGTTTCAGTCTAACAGGTGGAATGACCGTGGCACACTTCTAGCCTTCAATTTAGAATTCAGTCTTATCTTTGAACTCAGCAGAAAACATCTGTCACATAGGGATTGTTGTGAGGGTTGGACATTGTGTCAAGTGCTAGGCTTAGCTAAGTGCTCACTATGTGGTTATACTGTTGACCTCCCTGCATTGGTTGGGTCACTCATTAGCTGTCAGTAAATAGTCTTTCCTGACCCTTTGCTTCATAGATCTATGCTTGGAGGCAGCTTTATTCCAAATCAGTATATTGTAGCCTCTCTGGCTCTTTAAAATGAGCCTACCAACACCCTACAAGTGACTTTTATGTATTATAGGCAGCCTCTTTTTTTTTTTTGTTAGCTTGCTGAGGCAATTTTTCTTCAAATATGGATAAATTACTTGAGCTATTTTTATTTGTGAACATGTCATTCAGTAGGGTGTACATTAAGCCCAACATGACAGAACCCAGCTTTTCTTTCTTTTTTGGTTTATAATGCTTTAAAATTTATTTTTAATTTTATGTTATTGAATCACTGTGCATTGGACCATTACAAAACTATTCATGATAAGGTTTCAGACATACAGTGTTCTAACACCCATCCCTCCACCAGTGCACATTTTTCAATGACAGTGTGCCCTGTTTCCCTCCCCGCCAACCCTCCCACAGCCTCCCTCGTTGGCTCTGTCTCTGTCTCTGTTTCTCTGTCTCTCTGTGTTTCTGTCTCTGTATCTCTCTCTCCAACCCCCTCCTTTTTGTGCATTCTGGTTTGCCCAGCTTTTCTTTGTAACTCTCTGAATGCTATTTTGTTTCGAAGAAAATGGGAGGAGTAAATCAGGTGAACTATCAGAACTTTCGTATCTTAAAAAAGTGTTACCCTATGACATGGTATATTGTGCTCAACATTATAAATTGTACAGGTGGTTTTCTTTTAAATACGTTATATTCTCATCTGAGAATAAATAGATGTCCAAGAGAAATTCAGTACATGTTCAAGTTTGGCAACTGGTCAAATAGTTCCAAACGTTTTTGATTGTCACCATCAGATATAGCACAGCGGGTAGGGCCTTAGCCTTGCACACGGCTGACCTGGGTTCGATCCCCAGCATCACATATGGTCCCCCAAGCACCACCAGGAGTAATTCCTGAGCGAAAAGCCAGTAGTAACCCTTGAGCACAGACAGGTGCGACCCACCCCCCCCAAAAAAAAAGAAAAACTGAATGCAGGGACAGAGAAAGAGTGCAGTGAGTATGGCACTTTTCATGAGTGTAGCCAACCCTGGTATTATCCCCACCGTCACACATGTCTCCTGAGCACTCACTTCCAGTGATTCCTGAGCACTGTCAGATGTGGCATCACCCCCAAACCCCAGATAAACTTTAAAACAGGAATGCAGGCTTGTGATTTTCATCTTAGACTTCAAGTTATTTTCCAATGAATTACCTGGTTGATTTTTACCAGTTAGTATATTTTAAGAGAAATAGTGCTACTTTAAATTACTATAATATTTTATATTCTTACAGCATTGTGATAATTTCTAATGGTAAGGCAGTTGTTCATAACAGTTTTAGAATTACTTAAAGAAGCAGGAAGTATTTAAAATTTTCTTCACATTTACAAATGCTATTTTTCAGAGAAAAAAATTGTATAGTTAAACATAGTAGTTGATATTGAGGTGTGATTTCTTTTATTTTTATCCAGAACACTGAATGTCCACAAATAATTAAAATGGCTCCCTAATTAATTACTTATGAGAAATTTAGAAGAAGTGATAAGTTAAAGTTAATGGACGGCTGGTACAGCCTTTCTGAAAACAATATGGACTTTCCTCCAAAGACTAGAAATTGAACTCCCCATTTGACCCAGCCATACCACTCCTGGGAATCTACCTGGGAAACCAAAATACCCGGAACACCATCCCTACTCTGAAGATGAAAAAGCTTTGGACATCACAAATGGAATACTATGCAGCTGTTAGGAAAAATAAGTTATAAAATTTGCCTATGGATGGAATGGAGAAGATTATGTTGACGAAATTAGCAGAAGAAAAATGACTGCATAGCATGGATAATTATATGTTTCAATAAACATTATCAGGAGGTCTTGTCAAAGGTGGAGATTATCACAACGTGTGGGAGCAGTTTAGGTAAGACAGAAAATGGAACAGGGGCTAATAATAGTCGACGGTACTAATGCCAACCTAGAACTGAGCATTAAATAGAGGCAAAAGGATACACAGACAACCTTTTAATGTATGTTCTGTAATCCATAGTCTGAAGGAAGAAAAGAAAAGAAAGGAAATAAAGAACCGCCATGAGCAGGGCTGGGGAAGGGGGAACCGGGATGTTGGTGGTGGGAGATGGGCACTGGTGGAGGGACGGGTGCTGAAACACGTATGACCAAAACCCAAACATGAACTTTTTAATTGTATATCTTTTTATTTGTATATCTCCGGTGGTATAATAAAATACTTAAAAAAAAAAGTTAATGGCATTATTTGCACATTTGGATCTTTAATAGTGGTAATATGCATTGTGAGTCCTCAAGAGGAAGTATAATATATCCTATATAGGTAGTCTGGTATTCACAGAGAATTAATTAGCATTACTCAGAAGTTTAGCGTTTTAAGATTCCAATTTGTGAGAAGCTTATTCATGTATTACTTTTCAGATTAAATAGTACTTAATAGTATTTTCTCATTTGAATCTCACAGCCCTGTGAAATACTTGTGATACTGGTTAGGCATAGAAAAAGCTGGTTACATAATGAAGCCATCTTCTTGGCTGGAGGTTACTTTACGTTGAGAAGGAAGTTATATCTTGAATCAGCAACAGCATTGCTGTTTTGAGAAATTTAGTAAAGCTTGATGATGAAAGAGAAGCCTGTTAGAAGACATTGATTTAGAGAATAGGAGTTTAAGGATGACATCTATTTTACCACCAGGCATGCTAGTGAAATGTTCTAATCATATTTGTACAAAGAAAAATATCCTTAAATGCAGTATGTTTTTTTAATTTAACATTTTATTATACCACCGTGAGATATACAATTACAACGTTGTTCATGTTTGGAAGTTTCAGTCAACAGTGTTCCAGCACCCGCCTCCACCAGTGCCCATTTCCCACCACCAATGTCCCCAATTCCCCCCCCCTCCCATAGCCTGCCTAAATGGCAGGTTCTTTATCTCTTTTCTCTCTCCCTCTCTCTCCCTTCCTTCTCCTATACATTGTGGGTTGCATTAATACACTTGGAAGCCATCATGTGCATTTTTTTGCCTGTATTTAATGCTCAGTTCTATGTTGGCATCAGCCCTTTCGACATTTCTTCACACATGTTCCCTTCTCTGTCTTACCTAAAGTCTGACTCCCTCACGTTTACGGTAATTTCCACTTTTGGTAAGACCACCTGATATATTTATGTCATGCAAATAAATGCAGTCATTCTATGTCTCTCTCTTTCCTTCTGACTAATTTCATTCAACATGATCCTTTCCATGTCCATCCATTTATAGGCAAATTTCATAACTTCATTTTTCCTAACAGCTGTATAGTATTCCATTGTGTAGATGTACCACAGTTTCTTTATCCAGTCATCAGTTCTTGGGCATACTGGTTGTTTCCAGGTTCTGGCTATTGTGAATAGTGCTGCTATGAAAATAAAAGTGTGATGGTGTTTCCGCTGTGTGTTTTTGGCTTCCCAGGTTATATTCCCAGGAGTGGTATGGCTGGGTCAAAAGGAAGCTCAATTTCTAGTCTTTGGAGGAATGTCCATATTGCTTTCCAGAAAGGTTGTACAAGTCGACGTTCCCACCAACAATGTATGAGAGTCCCCTTTTCCCCGCATCCACGCCAGCACTTGTTGCTTTTACCCTTTTGAATATGGGCCAGTCTCTGTGGTGTGAGGTGATGTCTCATTGTTGTTTTGATTTGTATCTCTCTGATGATTAGTGATGATGAGCATTTTTTTCATATGCCATTTGGCCATTCGAATTTCTTCCTTGTCAAAGATCTGTTCATCTCTTCTCCCCATTTTTTATGGGGTTGATTGTTTTCTTCTTATATAGCTGTACCAGTGCCTGATATATCCTGGATATTAACCCCTTATCAGATGGGTATTGGGTGAATATTCTTTCTCATTTTGTGGACTGTCTTTCTCTTTTGGTCACTGTTTCTTTCGAGGTGCAGAAGCTCTTTAATTTCATGTAGTCCCATATGGTTATCTTTTCTTCTAGTTGCTTTGTTAATGGTGTTTCACCTTTGAAGATGTCTTTAGCTTCAATGTCGTGGAGGGTTTTTCCTATTTTTTCTTCAATGTACTTTATGGATTCAGGTCTGATATTGAGATCTTTAATGCATTTTGATCTGATTTCTGTGCAAGGTGTTAGACACAAGTCCAAATTCATTTTTTTACATGTAACTGTCCAATTTTCCCAGCACCACTTGTTGAAGAGGCTTTCCTAACTCCAGTTTGGACTCTTTGCACCTTTATCGAAGATTAACTGATCATGTCTTTGAGGGTGGGTGTCAGGATACTCAACTCTATTCCATAGGTCCACAGGTCTGTTTTTATTCCAGCACCATGCTGTTTTAATTACTGCTGCTTTGAAATACAGTTTGAGGTTGGGAAAGGTGATGCCTCCCATCTTCTTCCCGAGGATTGCTTTAGCTATACTTGGAGGTTTATTATTCCATACCAATTTCAGGAGTGTTTGGTCAATTGCTTTAAAGAATGTCATGGGTATCCTTATAGGAACCACATTGAATCTGTACAAAACTCTAGTGAGTATTACCATCTTGACAATGTTAATTCTCCCCATTCATGAGCAGGGAATATATTTCCATTTCCTCGTGTCCTCTTTTATTTCTTGCAGCAGTGTCTTGTAGTTCTCTTTGTATAGGTCCTTTACACACTTGGTTAAGCTGATTCCTAGGTATTTGATTTTCTGTAGTACTATTGTGAATGGAATCGATTTCTTAATATCCCTTTCTTCTCTTTCGTTATTTGTGTATAGGGGAGCCACTGACTTTTGGGTATTGATTTTGTACTCTGACACTCTACTATACATATCGTTTCTAAGAGTTTTTGGGTCGAGAGTTTAGGGTTCTTTAAGTATAATATCATGTCATCAAATGCAGTATCTTTTAAAGTGCATTATGGTTCTGTAATGTAATTTCTTTCATTGTTAAATTTTAAAATGCAAATTAGTCTAGGTTGTTATTCTTTGTTTATGTGGGCTTTTTTTCTAAAGTTTGAGCACCACAATCTGAAATACTTGTTCAGAAGAAGAAAGACAACTTGATGATGTCACTTATCTGTGGGATATAGAATAACAGAACAAAGGGATGCCAAAGGTGGGGGGAGGTTGGTGGATGTCTAGGTCACCCCTAGGCTATAGAATTGAGGAGGAAGGAAAGAAACCAGTGTGAAGAGACAGACTACAGGTCGTAGGGACAAGGGCCAGTGGCCTCAGGCACTTCGGTGGTATAGAGTTGAGGTATGGCTATATAATCTGGACCAGAAAACCAACAAAACTGAAATCATGAGATCCAGCTGTAAGAATCATAACTAAAAATGTGTATGTCCAGGAGGCAGGCTGTGGCGTTGAAGGTAAACAGGGACATGGTGGACGGAGTTGACACTGCTGAGGGTATTGGTGGTGTTGGGACAGTGTATTCTTGAAACAACTCTGAATAACTTTGTAAATCATGGTATCCTAATAAAAAATAAGTATTTTTTTTCTGAATCACTGACTTGGAAATGAATATGGGCATGTCTCAAAAAAATAATGATTGAACTTCTGCGACCTAGCGTTTTTACTTATTGTTATCTGTCTCAGAATTTAAAAACACTATTTTGAAAAGACATTTGCGATCCTATTTTTATTGCAGCATTATTCACAATAGTCAATATCTGGAAAGAACTCAAGTGTTTCAAGAATAGATGACCATATAAAGAGATTGTGTGGGAGCCAGTGAGACAATACAGCAGGCATGCAGGTGACCCAGGTTTGATCCCCAGCATCCCATATGATCCCACGAGTACCACCAGGAGTGATTGATTCCTTAGTGCAGAGTCAGAAGTAACCCCTGAGCATCACCTCATGTAACCCCCCACTTGATCACTTGATCACTTGACATCCTGTTATTTGTTGTTTTACCTCGAATGGGCGCCAGTAACATTTCCATTTGACCCTGTCATGTACCAGTGTAGCCCAGTGGCATATGCATGCTTCAGGAATACGAAGAACCTCAAACCGTTCGCTCAGGGTCTTGATGAAGAATTCTGATCATCTTGTAGATGGGTGGCCATGTGATCTTTTGACAGCCCATGGGATCCAGTTTGTAATAGTCCAGCGGTCATCTCCAAATTGCATTACATGTCCAGCCCATCTTATTTTCCATGCCTTGGAAAATGAGACTGTGTCCCTGACTCTAGATCGTTGAGGGAGGTCAGAACTCTGATTTCCTTATCACACTTGAGTGAGGAGTGGTATTCTAAGCATAGCTCTTTGGGTTCCTCTTTGGGTGACCCAAATCGCATTCTCATCCTGCTTTTGTAGGACCCAGGTCTCTGAGGGTATGTTAATGCACTACACCCTAAAAAAAGGAAAGAAATTGTGTTGTATACATACACAAAGGAATATTCAGCTATGAGAAAAGATGAAATCATGCAATTTGCAACAAAGAGGGAATAATGCTGAATGAAGCCAATTGGAAGGAGAGGACTAGTTGTAGAATGATCTCTCTCATATGTGGTATATAAAAAAGCACAGTGAGGGAAGAACAAATGGCCAAGGAAAACGGAACTGGGGCATCAGTCTACAGATCTGAGCAGGAGGATAAAGAAGGGCTGAAAGGGGACTTGGTGAAGGGAAGAGAGTACTGTGGTAATGGATGTGGTGTTGGAATGATGTATGCATGAAACTAACCACAGTGATACATAAATAAAAATGGGGACAGGCTCTTACAATACCAATATTCTCTAAACACCTCTATGGCTGGCTGCTGGACAAGTTGGATTAACTTTTTATTTTCTAACTATAGGTCTCTTTACCTGCCTGATTTATTTTGTCCTCTGGTGAGTTTTAAGCATTTATTCTACTTCCCCTATCTTCTTACTCATTCATCTTGCTGCTGTTCAGGGATCCTGCTGGCATCCAGTTGGGGCGTTGTCTTCAACTCCAGTGGAGCCGTAATGTATTTGATTGTGAAATTTCAAGATGGCTAGAAGTAATGAAACCTTTAGATATATTATTTCAGAGGTAACACTGATGAAACCACATATGCTCCAAGTGCAAGTTCTTTATGTCTTTTATATGACTTTATATGTCTCCCAGGATCTTAATTGTAAGAAAAAAATGCAAATTTGTCCTCCATGTCTTTCCCCTCTTTTTTATTTCAAGCTGCCATGGCAGAGCCTGGCAAGCTACCCGTGGTATATTCGATATACCAAAAGCAGTAATGATAATGGGCCTCATTCCCAACGAATGGAGATGTTACTGGTGCTGCTCGAGCAGATTGATGAACAATGGGGAGACAAGTGATAAAAGTGATACCAGTGAATCACTGACTTAAAGTCAAATCCAGCAAATTTTTTAGTGCTCCTTAATCTGTCTACTTCAAAAAGCTAATATAATCCATGCAACATTCCTACTGTAACACATATTGCATGATTGAAAGTCATTAGAAAAGTGTTCAGTTGTTTTCTTAGTAGTAACACTGTTTCCTTTGTGTTAGGCAGTAACAGGGAATATGTACATTTCAGCGTCTTGCATGAACAGTTATCAGGAGTCTTTCAATATACAAGACAGTTTGTCTGACTCTAAAATATGCTTTCTTATATCCTGAAAGTTGCTGAGAAAGACTTCATAATTATTTTCATTTTATAGAACAGGAAACAAATACTGTTCTTAGACATATGTGCCTGTATGCTAAGGGAAATATAAGCAGCAAGGAAAGTACTATGCTTCTTCTTCCAAATACAGCTGGTATACAAGCCAGGCAGCTGAATTTTTTTTTTCAAGTTGCATGTTTCAGAGAGGTTTTTCTTGGGCCGGAGTGATAGTCCAGTGGGTAGGGCATTTGCCTTGCTTGCGGCCAACTGGGTTCGATCCCGGCATCCCATATGGTCCCCTGAGCACCTCCAGGAGTAATTCCTGAGTGCAGAGCCAACAGTAACCCCTGAGTATTGCCAGGTGTGACCCAAAAAGCAAAGAGGTTTTGACTTTGGATTTACTTTTTCAGTAGCTATGGGAAGTATCTCACATGAAAACAAACCCTCCTTGGGTTGAGTGAAGTTGGAAAATAGGTCCTTGAAGTTGAGAGAGATGCCAAAAATGGGAGAAATAAAAAGTGGTTCTTGGGGCCGGGAGCGATAGTCCAGCGGGGAGGGCATTTGCCTTGCACGTAGCTGACCCAGGTTCGATCCCCAGCATCCCATATGGTCCCCGAGCACTGCCAGGAGTAATTCCTGAGCGAAGAGCCAGAAGTAACCCCTGAATATTTCTGGGTGTGACCCCCAAAAAAAAAGCAAAAAAAATATTGTTCTTTGTCAGCCATGTGAAGTAGGATTTGGTGTGACTTTATGCTGAATGGGTTTTGAAGCGCCATGAGATTGAGAGAGCCGGGTGGATATCTATGAAGAGAAATGGGAGAGGAAGAATAGATTATGTGAGTAATATTTTTAGGTTTCTGTGTTTATTGTTTGGTGTAAATCTTATTCCTTATCTCTGTACAACATCTTATATTAAAGTTTCCTGAAGCAGACTTTATTTTAGGGCATGTGGCCAAGCACTGACTTGGCCAAATGCTGACCAAGAAGTCAGCCTTATAATTGACTTGCTGAGACCTCCCAAAGAAGCTGACACATCTGTTCTGCCATAGTGTCTGTGGAACTTGCGTACATATGCATCTAGTAGTAGTCTTGGGTCAGTTCTATAATATCTGTAATGAATTTAGCTTTTTGAAGTTTAATAGTTCCTAAGTTATAATACCTCAAACCTTTAACCTAAGTTAGGTTATTTTAGTTTGGTAATCACCTTATTATCCTCAGATAGGGCAGGATCTTAATAGCCCTTCTGGTATGGACCTACACCTATTTTTAGATCTTTCTTTGAATAATAATGATTACTTACACCTTCCTTGATCTCTACTGACTTCTAGTTCTATGAACTGTTTAAAGCAAAGTCTTCACTGTTAACAGTTTATTTTTATTTTGGAGTGTGGTTCCTCATCTAATAGTACCCAAGGGCTATTCCTGATGGTCTACTCATGAATGACCCATGGACTGGTGTTCTATCATATAAGCAAGCACTTTACTTCTTGTATTATCTCTCTGGCCTGTCGTCGCTGCTTGAATTATACTCAACCAATGTTCGTTACTTAACCTCATATTACCTATATTATTTTACTAGATCCAACTTGTAACACATGTTTGAGAAACTTGGCATTTAAGCTTAAATTTAGTGTTTTGTATTTATATTAGAATTATATGAGTAGAATTGGTTCTTGCGCAGTGTTACTGAGTTTGGAGATATTTATAGAAATAGGTTTTTCTTTATTTTCCTCTACTTCATTAGTTCAGCTATGACATTTGTACTGAATTGGTCATACACTGATGCCAATTCATTAATCAGCAGCTTATATATAGAAACTAGACACAAACTCACTTAGAGTCTTGCTTTTAAATCCCTATACTTAACCCAAGAGTATCATGAAATACACTCTTAAAGCCTTACAGAGCTGAAGCTTACTTTACAGTTATGCCTTTCCTGTATCTAATAATCAGAATGCAAAGGAATTGGTCCTTTTATATCATTACCTTATTCTTTTAAGTGCTCACAATTTACCTTCTCAGTGAATTAGTTTAGATTGTTGAAGAATTCATCCTTGTCTCTCATGGTTTTCCCACTCCCTTTAGTTACAGCTTTTGTCCATTTCTTCTGTAACATTTTTATGCTTTCCGAGCTTTTGTTTGTTGGTTTTGCAAAGAAACAAGCAACAGTGGAAGCAAGAATGATGGCTTCCAAATCGCTGGTTGACAGTTCAGAGCATTAAAGTGCCATTACTTCTTCACTTGGCCTTTAAATAGACATAGAAAGACACCAAAGGAAAGGGGCAATAAGTTAAAAAATAAAACCCATGAGATAAAGCTAAGGGAAGAAACATTTGTCCCTCAAAAAAATGGAAGCTGGAGATTTTATATGTCAAGATCTCTCTTAATGGACAACTGTTTTTGCACATTCCATAAAAAGATCAGACAAACGGAAATGGATTTAAGCTGGGCTATTTAGGATTTGTGTTGAGTATAAATAGGAATTTTATGATTCTGAATATTGTTCCTTTTTGGATGACTTTTTAGTGAGATTTGGATTATTTCCCATCTCCTCTAAAGTCTAAAAATAACAGATTTTCATTTCACACTAATGGTGTATTCTCGTACTCCTAAAGGCTAACACAGACCATTGATGACCTCTACGAGTCCTTTCTTGCTTAGTGATTTTCTTTTCACAAATCTCACCTAAGATCTCACCTGGCATTAGAAGCACTCTTATCCTTTCTCTTTCTGTCATTTAAAGAGTTGTTAACATTCCATCAGGAATCTGCTAATGGAAAAGTGACTGTGCAGTTTAACGTGATATTCTCAGTGTACAAATAAAAGTACTTCATAGGCTTTTGTAAAATACTACACTTTCTTGTACGGGTTCAGTAATTAAGTGGCACAAAATGCTTGAAGAATTATATTTGGTAGCAATCTTTATTTTTCAGTTTACTTTCTGAGTTTTGGCTGATCGCTGTTTTCTGAGAAATTGAGTATAGCAGGGATTTATTTCCCATCTCTAAATATTTTGTTACGAGTTTTCTTAGTTAAATTTTTTCTACAACTTTTTTCAACATCATGCCTTTTAAAAACTGGATTATAATTAAGCAGGCCATATTTGTTTCTCAAAAGAACACTTGGGACTCTCACTCCTAATTTTTAATTTTGAAACAAAATTATATATGTAATAAAATATCGATGAAAATGTTTCCATAATGTTTTCTACACCGTTTGTTTAGCATCATCCCATCTGGAGACCATTATGCTGTATCCCATTGAATTAAAGATAAGAGAAAGTTAATATACAAACCTTTGAGTCCTGTGTCTCTGCTTACAGTTGATGTGACCTTGAACATTAGATGTAATACTTGTTAAGCTTTGTTTGATCTTATTTTGTGTGACAAAAACTAATGCAAAATGCTTGGTGAAGTGCTTATTATAGTAAAAGTACAAAGGTAGATATTTTATGTATTAATAAGAGCAGATAGAATTTTTCTGTTCACTTGGAATTCTGTATGCACTAACCATACAGATAACCACTCTTTGCTGTTGGGAACCTCGTGTGCTCACGTGAGAAACATACATAGGAGCTAGTAATTGTGATATGAGTAATCATGAAATATAATCTTATGGAAGGTTCTCATTGAAGGAACCAGAAATTCCAATTTTTTTTCCTTTCTACAGAATAGAGGTATTCTTTTTTATAAACAAGTTAAGCATAAGGTTTTTTTTTTTTTTTTTTTTTTGCTCAGCTCTAAAGTTACTTGGGTAGAGAGACTTTCGTTAGAGGAACATACATTGAATTTTCATTCTGATTTTGTTTTGTATGAGCTACCAATTAACTAGTACTTTCAAACTATGAGTTTTGACATTAATGCATGTATTGGGGAAGTTATTTTCAGTTCTCCTTCTAATGCTGTGGAGCTTTCAGACATCTTAGAGTTGGAAGGAAAATTGAGATTTGACCCTATATATCGCTTTTCAGCTAATGATAGAATGATGTTTGTCATTTTACATCTCTGGTCTATGTCTCCTTATGACCATTGCATGTGTATGGTGGGAAGGAAGGAGAGAAAGTTCTTTTTTAAAAAAGTATTTTATTATACCGCCGTGAGATATACAATTATAAAGATGTTCATATTTGGGTTTTGGTCATACAGTGTTCCAGCACCTATCCCTCCACCAGTGCCCATCTCCCACCACCAACGTTTCCGGTTCCCTCCTCCCTCCCCAGCCCTCCTTCATGGCAGGTTCTTTATTTCTTTCCCTTTTTCTCTATATCTCTTTCTCTTTCTTTCCCTTCCAGATTGTGGATTACAGTACATATATTAAAGGGTTATCATGTGTATCTTTTTGCCTGTATTTAATGCTCAGTTCTAGGTTAGTATTAGTACTTTCGGCAATTGTTACTGTTCCATTTTCTGTCTTACCTAGCCTCTGACTCCCACACGTTTGTGATAATTTCAACCTTTGACAAGACCTCCTGATACATGTTTCACTTGACCTTGGATATTGGTATCATAATATGTACATATATATTTATGTAATGCAAATAAATGCAGTCATTCTATATCTGTCTCCTTCTGGCTAAAGGAGAGAAAATTCTTATCCTATGAAAATTATCATAGCAGCAGTAATGTAATGTTAAAGGATTTGCCTGGTGTAGTCGCACTGCATGTATGAAACAATAATATTGGTGTTATTCTCCAAATAGTTTTAAATTTTTTAAATTTCTTAATTTTTTTTTTTTTTGCTTTTTTTGGGTTACACCTGACAATGCTCAGTAGTTTCTCCTGGCTCTATACTCAGGAATTACTCCTGGTGGTGCTCGGGGGACCATATGGGATGCTGGAGATCGAACCCGGCTGACACAGGCTGGCCGCGTGCAAGACAAATGCCCTACCCGCTGGGCTATCGCTCTGGCCCCCAAAATTGCTTTTAAAATTTTTTGAATGCTTACAAACTGAGCATCTCTTTCTTATATTCAAGATGGAAATGGCACTGCTAAAGTGATGATAGATTCTGGCAAGAAAAAAGAGGTACATATTTTACTTATTTAGAGCAATGGTTTCTTTCTATATTAGACCCAGTGTTACTTTTTTGTAGTTACTCATTTTATAGCACCCTTCCTTATTATCCTGATGCAAAACTTGTGGATAATAACTTATCATAAAATACTCAGAACAGTCAAAGTATAATTATTGCATTCTAATATAATTATAATATATTGGTGAAATATGGGAAAATAATTAAAAACTTACTTTTCAGTATGTGAATGTTCAGCCACAACTACAAATAATTATATATGTCTGATACTTAATTTGCTAACTTGTAGCTCCAAGAGATGTAGCTCTTAGAATATAATAAAAATGGGGTTCAACATCCATGAAATTTCTAAATTATAATCTTTTCTACATTTATACTGTAGTCCTATACATTGGAGCCTTATAGAAAGTTGTGTTTATATGGGAAATAGGGTTATGACTCAGAATTAAACCTTTATACATTCTTGGTAATTATTTTTTTTCATTTCTTGGATCAAATACAGCGATACTCAGAGGTTATTCCTGGCTCTGCACTCAAGAATTACTCTGGAGGTGCTTGGGCAATCATATGGGATGCTGGGAATCGAACCTGGGTTTGCTGCGTCTAAGACCAACGCCCTACATGCTGTACTATCATCCCAGCCCTCCCTCCCCTTTTTTTTTTAGCAAGAGCCAAGATTTATCTATAGGGGCATTAGCCAGTTTTCCATAACATAAGGCACAGCTTCACTGATAATAGAAATGGATTTTACATTAATGTAGCAAACCATTCTAGCAACATGGGCTTGCATACATTGTTCAGTTTGAAATCACTGAACTGATAGAAAACTCCCTCCACAGCTTCAGTCTCCAGAAACTACCTTAGTAGTAATATATATATAATTACCTGTGTTGTTATATATATATTAACCTATATATATTATATAACCTATATATATAACCTATATATATAATATATATTAACCTGTGTTGTTGGTAAAACTGTTCTAGAAATCTCTAGTTATATTTAACTACTTTGCATTAATGTGACTTCTTTAAAAATATTACTGTGAAATTTATTAAAACCAGACCCTTTTGCACAATAGTCTGAACTATAGTAATAGGTACAGTTTAATTTTTATATAAAATGTTTATAAAGAGAAGTATATAATGTGAAAATAATCATTTCACTGGTTCTTAATATACAATTTAATGGCATAAAAAGTCACATTGTTTGTCAATCCTCACTGCTGCCTATAATTGGAACTTGAATTTCAACATTCTAGGCCAACACTGTACCGATTAAATATATTTCCAATTCTCCTCTCCTCCATCTACTTAGAAACCACTATTCCATTTTCTGACTCTATGAATATATTTTGTATGTTTCCTAAAAGTAGAATTATACAGTATTGTCTTTTGTGTCTAGTTTATATCACTTAAATTTTGTCTTTCGAAGTTCATCGGTATAGTTTAAGTATCCAATTTTCTCGCCCTTTAAGGCTGAATAATATTCCTTTGCCTTCATTCATTCATCCATGGGCATTTTGCCTTTAACTATTCTAACTGATGCAGTGTGAAGCTGGTGCATTTGAGACTCAGTTTTCTAGTCTTTGGGGTATATAACCAGGTGTAGAATTGAGTGTTTTTATGGTAGTTAAAAAAAAGTGTACACACCATTATCATGGTGGCAAATGTCATTTCCTATTCCTATAGTACATAATACAGTTTTTTTATTTACTTTATTTGATAGCCATTCTAATGGTTCTGAGGTTGTATCTCATGAAGGTTTTGATTTATTTCCATGTTAAGTAGTGATATTGAACACTTCTATGTACTTATTGGTCATTCCTGTATACCTTTTCATCTATTTAAATTATTTGTTCATCTGAAATATAGGCCATTTGTATTTCTGTTGTTTCATTGCAGGAGTTTCTTAAGTATACTTGTTAGTAATCCTTCATCAGTTATACAGCTTTGAACTAGATTTTCCATATCTCTGGTTAGTATTTTCACTTAGTTTTTGTGCTTTTAGATGCATAAGGTACTCTCATAAGTACAGTATAGCTAATTTTTCTGTAGTTTTTTGTGCTTCTGTAGTAACAGCCAATAAACAAATTGCCAAATTCAGTGATACAGTGGTTTCTTCTGGTGTATTAATTCTTTTAGAGTTTTGTAGTTTTATCCTTTATGTTTGTCTTTTGATTTATTTTATGTTAATTTTTATTTATGGTGTGTGGCAAGTTTTCGGTTTAATTCTTTTATTCGTGAACATGAGCTTTATTAGATTAAAAATATTTTGTGTGAAAAAAATTTTAATAATAGGATATATTTTATAATATTAAAATATTTATGTTAGGGAGAGAAAGAGATAAGTATTCAAAAGTTAACATGGGTTTCTCTAGTGAGGAAAAAGCCTTTACTAGTTTTTAACTTTCAGAATTTTTGCTTATAGTTTTACATGTACTACTATTATAACTTTTATATTCATGTTTTAATTAGCATTAAGTTTGAAATATGACTTAAAATATGCTTTTAATTTTCATGCAATTTTCATTTTAAAATATTTTTTTAATTTTTCAGTTATTTTAACACTGTATTCTTGTTTCTTTTTTATTTTTAAAGGCCCTATAGAACTATTATTGTTACTTAGAGTTAATGTTTTTAATGTTATTTTAATATAAAGTTATACATGATTTCTGTCATATGAATTTATCAAAAGCACACATAAATTAGAAAATAAAAATACTCATGATTCTAGCTTCAAATAGTATTTGCAGTTTCATATATATCTTTTAAATTCTGATTGACTATGTGTATTTATCCATAAAAGGTATTAATTAACATATGCACTTTCATAGTCTGATTTTTTTTTTACCTAATGTATATGGTATGTTTTCTACACTGACTACTGTAGACCTATCATTCATAAAAGTTTTAATATAGTCACATGATTATATCACAATTAGTTGACAAAATTTCTTATCTATCACTGAACATTTCAGTTAGCTATAATTTTCCTATTGTTAAAATACATAAAAATATTTAAGCTTATCTCTAAAAAGAATCATAGTATTTTTGTAGTCTATTTTTAAGGCTTCCAAAATAGGTTATCTGCTGCCCTCTGAGAGTTTGTCGTGATTCTATTCTCAGTAACTGTGTACGGGTTACTCCTGCTCCCACACCATTTCTTACAGTTTACCATACTGATTTGGCTAAAAATATGTTACCTTTTTTAATGATAAGCAAATTAACTTTTTTATGTTTATAGAGCCTGTGCATTTCCACTGGTATTAGTTCTTATGCCTTGTTATTTCTCTATTGCATTTGTTCTATCTTTGACTTTTTATTGGCTCGTTAGTTTTGTTTTACCTATTTTAAATTTAAAGAATTTATTCTCATAGTTTGTTTGATTTTGAAGAAACTCTTACTCTGCAGAAACTAGTTATCGCTGAAACACGAACTCACTGTGATTGTGTATGTATCAAATCTATGTCTTAATACAAGTGCATGAATCAGCGTACCATGAGTAAATTGAAATGATGTTCATTATGTAATTCAGGAGTTTGTATTGTCTTATTTTCTTCTTTCCTTCCTTCCTTTTCTCCTTCCCTTCCTCCTATTTTTCCTTCCAATTTCCTCCTTTCCTTACTCCTTCCCTCCATAATATCCAATCTCCCACCTATAAATACCTAAACCGAGATCGGTTATTTTAACAAAACATTAAGCATATAATACAGTATTTCTAGCTGTGAAAATTAGGAAATTGTCCCATTTTAAATTTATGTCTTAATGACATAAAAGAACTCAGTGAAACTCTCTTATAATTGTGAACTTGGTGGCAAGGAGGATAATAATCCTCTGACAGATGATGTTGTTTTATAGATCTTGGCATCAGATTATTAATAGATTACTGAGTCAAATATGCTCCTTCCTAAATTGTTATTGATTTTAACTCTTCCTTCTTGAATGCCACACAGTATTGTCTTTCAATGGGGTTCTTCAGCTATTTATTTGACATCCCATTTTACTCTAGTTTTTTTCCTTCATAAAAAAAGCCCAGGTATGCTGGTCCAGAGACTCTCAGACATGGGGGCAGAGCGGTTCCTTGCTCTCCCTGTGCCCAGCCGTTCACGAGGCAGTCGGGAGGCTTGGTGGGTTCCAGCCTTGGCCCACCACCCCGGCAGAACCTCACAACAAGCCAGACGACCCCACCCACTCCATGGGCGCCGCCATTTTCCACATTGGACTTCCCTCTCATCAGAACTCCACCCAGCCGACCAGCCCATCACAGCCCGGCTCTGCGCCTGCTTGCGCGCGGTTCATCAATAAAGGCTTTTTTGGAGGTGTTTATAGAGTATGCCTCCCGCACGGCAAGCCTAGCAAGCTGCTCGTGTTGTATTTGATATGCCAAATGCCAGTAACAATTATATTAGATCATTCTCATGACCTAATATAATGGTTTGAGGCTCTTTATGTTCCTGTACCAAGCCGATGCCCTTGGCTCTACAGCATGTGACAGGACATATTGAGATATTACTGGTGCCCGCTCTAGCAAATAGATGATTAACGGGAAGATCGTGATCGTGATCGTGATAAAACTTCCTTCCTTGGGGCCAGAGCTGACCTGGCATTGATTATTGTCACTCCATATAGTTCTTTGAGCTCCACTAGGAGTGATCCCTGAGCACAGCTCTAGGAGTTAAGTCTTAAGCACTGTGGGTGTGGCTCAAAACCAAACCAAAACAAAACCCAAATCTTTATTTTCCCTAATCTTTTGTTAAATATTTTGTATTTATCTATAACACCTTCTCTCTGGACATACTCTAGTTCTTAAGAGCTCATCACTCATTAGATACAGGCAAAAGATACACATGATAACCTCTAATTGTATGTATTACAATCCACAATGTGTAAGATAAGGAAGAGAGAAAGAGAGATTGAAAGTGAAAGAGAGAAAAGAGATAAAGAACCTGCCATTGAGGCAGGCTAGGGAGGGGAGGGAATTGGGGACATTGGTGGTGGGAAATGGGCACTGGTGGAGGGATGGGTGCTGGAACTCTGTATGACTGAAACCCAAACATGAATATCTTTGTAATTGTATATCTCATGGTGATATAATAAAATATTAAAACAAATTTTAAAAAAGTTAAAAAAGGAGCTCACCACTGTTTTTCCTAAGGAAATGACTGAAGAGAGTTTTTCAGATGTTAGTGGATCAATATAAACCATTCTAGGACTCTAGTTCTATTTCTTTTTCTATAATATTTTTATGTCATTTTCTATCCTTTCATTGATGTAGTTCTTCTAATGAATTGCTAGGTACCAAACTAGCAGATGTTGATATTTTAAGTACACTGTCTGTGTGTCTTAATTACTTCCTCTGTAGTCTTTCCTGAGTCTGAAATACTGTCTGAGGTGTTTCCTGCCAGCTGTCCTTCCCTCTTGTGAAACCGGGACCACAATTCTTATTCTCATTCTGTTTTGGTGTGCAGAATTTTGCTGAACACCGTGGGTGCTCCGTAGATTTTGTGAGTGGAAAGAGTTATAATGTAATAGTTGATCTGTTTGAATGCTTCTTTAGGTTCTGGACACAGCATTCTGCAGTCACAGCCTGGATATTAACTCAACTTTGACTTTATTGCCTGGCATAGCTTTGATCAGTGATGTTAAAATCCCAACAGTGTGAGTTACATGGATGATTTTGAAGACAGTAAACAATGGGATGGTTTCAAGTATATGAAAGAGGGTAGAGTGAGTGACAGATGGATTTTAATCAGAGATCCCCAGATTTATTTGGCCTGTTGCCCCCTTTTTTGGGAAAAACAAAACCAGTGCTCTTCTTGACATCAACCTTCTTTAAGAAAACAAACATATGGGGCCGGATCGATAGTCCAGTTGGTAGGGCGTTTGCCTTGCACACGGCTGACCTGGGTTCGATCCCTGGCATCCCATATGGTCCCCTGAGCACCGCCAGGAGTAATTCCTGAGTGCAGAGCCAGGAGTAACCCCTGAGCATTGCCAGGTGTGACCCAAAAGAAAAAAAACAAACAGAAAACACCCCCATTTTCAATGAAAGTGTTGTTGTCCCCATTATTCCAGCATCTCCCAGGGAAGTAATGTTACCCATTTTGAATCACTGGTCTTGATCATTGCTAAATCATGGAATTCTTAGGGCACCATGCAAAGAAGACTGCATTATAGAATTAGCAAACATTTTAGAAAAGTAGTTCTGTGAAGAATATAAATTGTTGTTGATAAAATTTCTTAAATTTTGAATATATATATCAGTGTTTTGGGATAAATTTTCCTTGGTGGAAGTCTTCTATGTTGATGTGATCAGGATGTATCTGTCCAGTGTCCATGTCTTAAGGGAAAATCCTTAGAAAAAGCTTTTGTAAACATCTTGTGTATTTTTGTTGAAAACAAATATACTTTTATTAGCCATCTGTTATGGGTATGGCTGTGAGTCACTGGTAGAGTGTCAGCCTTGCTTGTGTGAGGCCCTTAGTTTTATAGCTGGCAGAGCAAAGGTAGGGGCTGGTGGGCTTAGAGAGGAGATGAAAAAGAAAAGGAGAAAGAAAAAGACCTTTGAACTTCCATCATCACGATTATGGTGAGCCCTGTGTTGATTGCCCTTGGTCTGCTGTTTGAAAAGGAGATGACATTCTGCCTATCTTGTTTGTGTTATGTCCATTGCCTAAACCAGAGTCCAAATGAAAACTTCAGGGCATATGTGAAAATTCATGTGTCACACGGGATGAATGACTGAGAACAGAGAATGGTTGTGTATGCATCAAATCATTTGCTGTTTAAAGAAAATGGTATGAGTTTGTGTCACTTTGAAACTGTCAAAACTGGACTGTTAGTTTGATCATTCCTCAGGGAAGGGTATATAGAAGACAGTGTAGAAATATATGAAAATAGATGGGTGGGAAACTATATGTGAGAAAACATAATTAACATCTTTCCAAACTTAGAACCCGTTGCTTACATACTAATTAATAGTAAGGGTTCCAAGAATTGCATTAAATTTAATTTAGCACAACCTACCTCCTGCTGAGCCCCTACTAGCTGGCACAAGGACATTTACAGACTGTTATGTTCAGGTCGCTCAGGCTTAAACCAGTCAGCTAGTACTTTCATAGTCAAGGGAGGAGAACTGGAGGTTAGGCACCTACATGCAGCTGAGGTGGCCAGGACGTGGTTTAGTTCTCTGGCAGCATGTGTGGTCCCCTGAGCACCACCAGGGCTCTCTTCTTGAGCACAGAGCATTCGTATTATTTGAGAGAATAACTGATAGTCAGTAATGGATAGACTGACAAGATGATTTGGCAGCACTACACTACAGGAAAAGAGCTCAAGGCATTTGTTGCCAATTATAATACTCAAGCTCTCAAACAAAGAAATTCAAAAGAATTTTTTCCTATCAGTGATATCTTGACATCTTCCAAGATTTATAGCATTTTCTGATGAAATTATGGATAATATTAACAATCAGTTAAATTTATATATATACTAATAGATGTGTAACATTGAAAGTATGTCAGCCCTTAGCTTTGCATAGTTCAGTGAACTAATTTCCAAGTCAGACATGGGTAAAAGATCCATTCCAAGTGCAAAATAGGTCAGCAGATTTTGAAACCAAAGTATGAAACGTTGATAGAAATGCTGTGTTGCAACCAGATTTTCTAAGCTACAATTTCAAATTTGAGTATGGAATTGAAAACAATACACATTTACCTGTTATTGCTATTAAAAATGCTCTTCCCTTTAGTAACTACATAATTATATAAAATGGATTTCTTTATAAACATCAAAGTAATGTATTTTATTATATTTAATGCAGAAGTATATAGAGAATTTCCTTTCTTATCTCACTTTGGGTGGAGGAGGAAAATGTAAGTGTATAAATACACTGACTTTTCTCTATAGCAAGTCACTTACTGACTATAACTATTAAGATAGTGCTAATAAAAAAGAAAGAAGGGAGTGATGACCTTTCTTTACACCTCTCTAGTTCTCAGTCTTTCCCCCTGTGTCAAACTCATTTGAATGGATTAAAATACAGATTATTTACTGGATTTTGCAATAGAGTTTCTTTTTCACGGGGTCTGGGAATGTACATTGCTCTTGTTTTAGTAACTCTAGTTGTTAGATCTTACTTTGATAAACGCTCTTCCCTTTCTTTGGACAAACCTTTTGAAATGAGAATGGTTGTCTTTTGAAGAAAGAATAAAATGGATGAGAATCATAAAAAGTTCAGTAGCATGAGTATTGAGACTATTGTTGGTAGTAATCTTAGTTCTCAGAAATTCAGCCATAGCCTAGCGGGTAGGGCATTTGCCTTGCACGCGGTCAACCCAGGTTCAATCCCGGCATCCTGTATGGTCCCCGAGCACCGCCAGGAGTAATTCCTGAGTGCAGAGCCAGGAGAAACACCTGAGCATTGCCGGGTGTGACCCCCAAAAAGCAAAAAAAAATGGGGTGGGGGAGAAATGAAGGAGGGGATAGAGGCAGACTAGAGGTGACGTGGATGCAGTGACGGAGTACAGCAACTTTATACATTAATATCATAAACACAAATGCTGTTTTAACCATTTCATGTAAGCTATAACAAAAATAATGATTGAACATGTGAGAGAATTAGACTGGAACAGTATTACAGTGGGTAATGTGCTTGCCTTGCACACAGCCGACCAAGGATTGATCCTAAGCATCACATACATCTCCAGAGCTCAGTCAGGAGTGAATTGTAAGCACAGAGCCAGAAGAAAGCCCTGAGTCCTGGCGGCTATGGCTCCCAACAAACAAATTGAATGAATGAATTAAAATAGCATGCAACTAGAAGTGCTTAATGCCTCAAGGCTTTTAACTGATTTCAGGTAATTCAGCCAACTCACATTTTGTTATAGATAAAAGACATTTATTGTCCCTTTGGAGACAAAAATGACCTTGTCAAAACCATTGCAGTTGTCGGTGAATTGGCATTTGTAGCAATTGAACATGCACCATTCTCCAGTGGGTCATATGAAGGTACAGCAGGATGACTGCACAAAAGTGCTACTTTTAGAACCCATGTTCTTTTCCTCCTTATGTTTAATAAGCCTGTATAAACTTGGTTCTGGAGGATATACACACACACACACACACACACACACACACACACATATATATATATATATATATACACACACACACACACACACACACACACATATAATAGCACCGTGAGATAGACAGTTACAAAGCTGCTCATGATTAGGTCTCAATCATACAATATTGCAGCACTCATACCTCCTCCAGTGCCCATTTCCCACCACCAGTGTCACCAGTTGCTCTTCCCCTACCCTCAACGTGTCTCTGTAGCAGGTACTTTTCTTCTTCTTTCTCCCTCATTCTCTCTTCCTTCTCTTACACATTGTAGTTTGCCATACATACATATAGGAGTTATCATGTATATCCCTGTGCCTCCATTTAATGTTCAGTTCTAGTGTTACAATTTCCAACAATTAATAGAACACCAGTATATCTGTAACATTCCATCCAGTGAACAGATCTGCTGTGTCCTCCAAAGGGGGAAAATTATCTGTCTTCCAAGACTATTCTCTGTATAAGGACTTCTTAAACATTTAAAACTCAGGATCCCTTTTCACCAGAGAAGTGTTTACGTGACCCTGGGTATATGTGGCATAAAAATAAAACCTTTACTGATAATAGAGCATAACTTTTTTTAAAAAAGTTGTGAAACCCCCTCCCCCAGTTATACAGTAGGTTGTGATGGACAGTTTAAGGATCTGAGCTCTATAAAACATCCTTGGAATGATGGGTGAGAACATATACAGCCTGTGTTTCTCATTCACATGGGCTTGGAAATGTGAGAGAGAGACTCATGGAAGCTTAGATTGATATAGGAAATACGAGAACATGTGCATACGTTAACTATTGACTTATTTTAATAGTAAACAGCTGAACAAAAATATGAGTGCATTTAAGCTTGATTTTGACAAAACAAGTATGGCTGCCTGATTAAAAATTATCCATTATATGATTCTAAATTATTCTTGTAAGTGCACTTAAATGTCATAGGGAGAAAAATTTAACTCATCCTTTTTATATCTTACGTAAGCTGTAAAACAAAAAGACTTTACTATGACAAATGATGATACACTAAATAGTAAATTTTATTTGTAATATGGTTCTTTCGGATTGAGCATCACTCTTGTATAAGGATTTTATAAAGAGTAGCTTCCCATGTCTTTTTCTATACTTCTTCAACCTTCTTTTGTAAAGAATGCTGTAATTATCATTTGACCCTTACTTGGCACAAATGCATCATTAAGTTATTTTATTTTTCCCTCACTAACTTAATATAAATAAAGTAATACCGCTTGGCTCATGGTTGGTCCTGACTCTTAAGAGTTGCATTGACAGGAGGCAAACTCACAACTGGCTCATTTCAATTTGATGGTAAATTACGTTATTTTCCTAACTATGGCTTAGTGTTCCTCCTCTGTGTTTGGGTTCCATTAAAATGGTTTCTTCCATGACATGACCATGGACAATGTCTTCTGTGGGCCACACTTCATGTTACTTTTCGATATTGTCATTTCTCTTGATTGCTTTCATGTAAAAGGGAAGGTATCTCATTACCACCTAGATTTTTCTTGAGGGATTGAAAAATCAATTTCAAAGCAACTCTTTGGTGGTTACATATTTTTATATATTTACATAAATTTTAAAATATTTTGTTCAATTTTAGTCTACTTGACAGTCTGGTTGGACACCTGGACATATAAGCTCTCCGTTGGTAGGAAAAGGCTGAGTGATTGACAGCTAAAAGAGGAAAGAGCGGGGCTTGGGTGGGTTCCCAAGCAGGCCACAATGTTTGGAACTTGCACAAGTATCTTAGGTACCTATAAATAAAAACGCAGATATCAAATATGGAATTGGAGGCTCTGTTGTCACCTTCATTCCGATGGTTCTAGAAGTTTAAGAAGTTAAAAGTTTAGGAAGTTATTCTTAAATTATCTCCAACTGTATACATTAAAATACTAAACTTAAAACATTTTGATGAATCTCAGGAATATACTTGTGACCTCCAGTTGCCTATTCATACTTCTCTTTACCTTATCTGTAGACTCAACTTGTGGAAGCTTGGATTTTAGAACCGTGCTGATTCATGTGTCTCTTCAGGTTGTCAGGGGAGAGACTTAAGTTTCAGAGTTTTCCTTTCCTTTGTCTTACCTTCCTGAAATAGTGTGTGTGCAGTCATTCTTGTCCAGTGCAAAAGGATGACATTTTTTAAGTATGAGGTATTGGGAGAGTTGTTTTATGGGGAGTTAAATTTATAGAAAGTGGATTGTTAGGAGGATGTGGACTCCAATATTTATTGAAGTTATTAGCAAGTTATTCTTATGTTCCAGATCATCCAGTATATCTTATAGCTTATGATACACACACACACACACACACACACACACACACACGAATGTGCATGCACAGACACACTAACACACAGAGTTTGGAAGCTTATATTTATATATTATTGCCCACGTTGGCAATTAAAAATATAATTTCCTAACCAGAAATATTTTCTTAAAGATGATAAATTTATTTTTTGTTCATTTTAGTTTTGGGCAATACCTGGTACTGCTCAAGGGTTACTCCTGGCTCTAAACTTGGGAATTACCCTAGCAGTGCTCAGGAACCATATGGGGTGCTGGGGCTCCATCCAGCATTGGCCACTTTCAGGAAAATACCTTGTCGCCCTCTGCATTATTGCCCCAGCTCCAGGAAACCTATTTTTGCTTGGTAACTGCAGTGTTCTGTATCATGGGTGATCTATCCAGACCATAGTTTTAAACTGAGTGAGGTAGAGGGGAGACCTTCAACCTTATTACATGGTCTGCAGGCTAGTGGTTAAAAGCGCTATACTAGGAATTTACAAAGACAGAAATGAGTCTCAATAGCCAAACTGATGCAACCCATTACATACATTTTTACAAACAAAAAAAAGCAAAAAAGTCCTTAAGGAAAAGGCATGTCACATATATTGCGTACTTGTTAGTGTAGGGGAAAAATCTATAGTAGCTAATAATTATCCTTTTGCAGAGTAGAAATAATCTTTACACTTTAAAAATTTTTTTTCTTTTGGTTTTGGGCCACACCTGGTGATGCTCAGGGGGTTTCTTCTGGTTCTGCTCTCAGGGATCACTCCTGGGAATCAAACTTGGGTTGGCCACAAGCGAAGCAAGCGCCTTTCCCACCGTGTTATCTGTCCGGCCCCTCTTTTCCTGTCTTGATGAAAGGAGATGGCTTTACTACCTGGAGCAAGACATAGATCCAAGCCCAGTTCCTTACATTCCCCCTAAACTGGGATTTGGGATGTTATATTCCTTGATATGTACATTTGAAAGGCATTCTGATCATAAAGCTAATAAAGATTTCCTTTTCAAATGGCTACCCATTTCAAAGAAGGGAGAAAATATGTTGGCATTGACTTTTGTACAATGTTTCTCTACCCACCCCCATGTCCCCATGCCTGTGCAATTGAAAATTCCTGTATAAATTTTAGCTCCCTCAAAACTTAATAGTGTACTGTTGGCTGAAAAGCCTTTTGAAGAGCATGACTGCTTAACTAATGGTTTTGTATTTGCTGTTCATTGAGGGAAGTAGATCATTATAAAGGTCACTCTCTATATTGTCTTCATTTTGAGTAAGTGGAGGGGGACTAGGTGGAGGTGTGAAGGGGAGGCAGGAGAAGCAGACACATTTGGTATGACTTTACACAAATACATCATAATTTCTGTCTTTGTTTCTCTGCAAACGGTGCCAATTCCTTTTCTACTGTTTGCTACAGTGTAAGTGCCAGAATAATAGAAGTCCTGAAAGTCGTCAGAAGCTGTCATGAATAATCAGAACGCTCTTGCCAGATTGTCTAATGTCAATATGATTTCTGGCATTGCTTCTTCTGTGTCTTTCTCAGCATCTGGCACTGGGTTTGGTAGCATTCATTTCCTTAAATCTTGTGTTAATTCCTTGGGTTTGAGTATGCCAAGGAATATGTGAATTCACACAGGTAAAGTTAGTGTTCAAGGGTCGGCTCTACTTGGCATTGAAATTCTTTGAGTCTTATTTTTGCTATTATTTTATAAATTGGTCATTTAAATATTTTTTTCTTATTTTCAACAGGGATGTTCATACTTCTTGGTTTTAACTTCGTGTGCCATTAATCCCTCTTTGATATATTTTTCATTTTATTGTTACATTATAATAAGCCACTAGCTTGAAATGCATTTGTAACTTTACTTTATTCCGCTTTAAATAAAATAATAATTTAGTTTTGTTCTTTGTGAAATTTTGGAATAGTTCAATTTTATACAGAAATTCTTTTATACAGAAATTCTTTTATACAGAAATTCAAGAATTTCTTGGAGACAAAAATGGCAGTGCAAACTCCTAGCATATGGAGGCCTTGAGCTTGCTTCCATGCACTGCACAGCATCCAAGTATTTCTGGGTATGGCCTTGAAGACTCGGAGTACTGTTGGCAGAGGATCTCAACTTGGCCCAGCAATCTTGTATGTGAACTCTGCTTAAAAATTAGTATTTCTTAAGTGTAATGGTGCTGAGGATGCATTATTACAACTCATTCCCCATGTTAATCTCTCCCCTGTTAAGTCTGTGGTGCTGGACAGTTAAAAATCCTAAGGAGGGAACTGGACACAACATTTTTTAAGGGAAAACTCAGCTATTTGTTTTCAGATCAAAAGGTCTTTTATCAACAATGACAACTTTAAACTTTCTGTACTTCAACAACATTGGGGGTGGACACTTATTTGATGATTTTTTAGGACATCATCTTCTTGAGGAATTACGTGTTGTCAAGAGGTACTTTGCTTGGATCTTGATTTTACTGTCATTGCCCTCTCCCTGCCTTGCCTTGTCCTGATGAATGCAGTTCCCCTCAGGATCCTGAGAGCAGACTGCTCTTCACCTCTGCCCCACTGCAGATGGGGCCCCTCTGTTACTGTGGCAATGTTCCTTTGCCCTTCCACCATGTGGTATGTTATCAGATGCTGAGCTCCACTTTGCACACCTGCTGGGCTCAATATTTGCTTTCACAGTTGCAATTTTCCACCAGCCACTTCCTTCTTTTAGAGAAGCCTTAGGGGATGCCTGTCAGTGTGCTTTATAACCCAGGGCCTCCCCTGATCGCACTGCCAGCGCCTTTGCTCCTTAGCAGCTCCGCTTCTCACTTCCCACTGCTTTACAGAAAGTTGCAAACATGGCAGATAGTTTACCAGCTTCTTTGTTGCCTTGACCATGCAGCCTTGTGGCCCCTGAGCATCATATCATCAGCCTTTGATCTCCTATTATATATGTGTGTCTCTTCATGTGTGCACATAAATTCTTTCTTCGTCTTTGAAAGATGAGTGCTGCCATGTTTTTCATATGGATTTAAGTGGAAAGCAGTAACTTCCAGACTCAGCAATACCACTAGGGAAGCTTAACTTTTTTCTCCCCCTTTTTTCTGTCTCTTCAATAACTGTCTTTTTTTAAAAAAAAAAAAAACTGGTATTGACTCTTAGAAATGACTACAAGGGAGATAAGTAGAGAACAACCTACTCTTTTCAGTATTTTAAATGTGGAACATAGGTTGTTTTCCGGGTTGAGTTTGCATGAAAGTGAAAATTGAAAACTAATTACATATATTGCTAAGCTTTGAAATTTTTTCAATGTTTATTATGCATCTAAATTAATCTGTTCCTCCAGGAGTACTTGTTGACTAATGCAGGAATTAAGTAGAAATCTAATCAAGAAGTCTGTCATTTCCACTACTATATTAAACAGATTTTGGGGTTTTTGAACCACAGACCATTGGGCCTATCCTTACTATAAAATTAAGCATTCCTGGCCGTCAGTTATTTTAAGGAAATTAGAATTTTAAGATGTCTTACATTAAAAATGTTTTACTTTTCCTGGCTAAGATTTCTAAGTACTACTCTGTGTACATGTAGTTCATCTGTAAGAATCTTATCTTGGGACTGTTTATCTAAGAACTGTTTCTGATATTTCCCTTATATAATCTGAAACCTCAGTAGTTTGTATCAGGCATGCCTTTTTCTAGGCCTTTGAGTTTTTGAATTATTTCCCTAGTATACCATTGATCGAAGCCCTCTCTGTGAACTGTAAACAGTTTGGGACCTCACAAATTAGAGAAATGAGCGAGCCTTAATTCCTACAATTGTACTTTACAAAGAGCCAAGTACACTGTTGATGACTAATAAATAATGGGTTACTTATTTGGGAATTGTTTGTATTGGCAGATGCCCTCAAGGATTCAGAGACTGTCTGTAAAGGAAGAATGACTTCGTTGTTAATTCAGCTAGGAAATTTTCTTGACTATCAAATCACTAGTAAAATATAAGCAATTTCTCCTTCATCCACCACAGTAGATTTTCATATAAGCCATTTAATTATGCCTGTTTTCAAATTCTTTTGATGGTTATGTTCTGTGTGTGTGTGTGTGTGTTTTGTGTAGAGTTTGAAGAGCCCAGAAGTTTGCCAATTACTTATATCAATAAAAATGACTCAATTTAAAGTAGGTTTCTTGTTGACTGAATGGGTGTCTAACACGAGTTATCCCACTTAAAATTCAGATACAAATATGTACCAAATGAGAGACAGCAAGATTCAGATGGGGAGTGGGTTTTGAGAGGTGTTTGGTCATTGACTGAGGATCACTAACCTGGTAGCACACTGGATGTTGGCACAAAACTCTATTTGAATGTTTCAGTGTGATTAGTAAGAGAGGTTCTTGATACTGTACACTTTATGTTAGTAATGTTAGAGCGTGGAGTACTGTAGGAATGATGGGAAAATGGGACCTGGGGCCACATAGGGAAAATTTTGCTTCTGTTTCTTAAACAGGGATGCATGCCGATATGATATATAGCTTTGACGGAAGACCGAGGTAGCCACTTGGCTATCTTACATATTGTATGTATAACTTACATGCTCTTATATGTAAGAACTTATATGTAACTTATATGTTCTTGCTTTATAGCAGTCAGGAAGAGCCTGACAATTAAACTACTTTCATTTAAAAATAGCAGCTGTCAGCGGAAACACAATCCGCACTTTTATTTTCATAGCAGCACTGTTCACAATAGCCAAAACCTGGAAACAACCAGTATGCCCGAGAACTGAGGACTGGATAAAGAAACTGTGGTACATCTACACAATGGAATACTATGCAGCTGTCAGAAAAAATGAAGTTATGAAATTTTGCTATAAATGGATGGATATGGAAAGAATCATGTTGAGTGAAATTAGTCAGAAGGAAAGAGAGAGACATAGAATGACTGCATTTATTTGCATGACATAAATATACTAGGTGATCTTACCAAAAGTGGAAATTACGCAAGCGTGTGGGAGTCAGAGGTTGGTTTAGATAGAGAAAGGAACATGAGTGAATAAATGTCTAAAGTTCTGATACTAACATAGAACTGAGCATTAAATACAGACAAAAAAATGCAAGTGATGGCTTCTAAGGTATCGTAGTGCAACCCACAATGTGTGGGAGAAGGAGGAGAGAGAGGGAGAGGAGAGGAGATAAAGAACCTGCCATTTAGGCGGGATGTGGGAGGGGGAGGGAATTGGGGACATGGGTGGTGGCTGAGGGGCACTGGTGGAGGCGGGGTGCTGGAACACCATGTGACCGAAACCCCCAAGCGTGAACAACGTTGTAATTGTATATCTCACGGTGGTATAATAAAATGTTAAATACAAAAAATAAATAAATAAATAAATAAAAAAAAGGGTTAGAGCATCTGCATATATTAAAAATTTACTTTTGTCAGGAATAAAGGTATAAATACATTCTTGCATGAAAAAAAATAAAAATAGCAGCTGTTGTGACATTGAAGAGTGTGAGGACTCCCATTTTATTGAACGGTCATTTCTGTAGAACTTTCTGATTAGGGTTCAAATTGTGTGCATATCCTGAATATGAAGAGAGTGGACAAAAAACTTGGACAATGGATTTATAACTTGGGTGATAGGGAAAATGAAAGATGAGCAAATACAGAGGGAACAACCTTTCAGCCCTGCACACCGTCATGATGTTTTCCAGTACTGGGAGAACTGTTGTCTGTGTGTTTAACTATTTAATAATAGGGATTGAGCATATACTGCATAAGACAGAGCTAAATTAACATATTGGATATTTTAAAGCTCATGTGGTTATAGTTGCTTAGCACTACTGACATCTACATCACAAAAGCAAAGGTTAAAAATTATGGTATTTGGCTAAACAAAACAGAACATTTTCTAGAGTGAAGCAGCGAAGTTTTGAATAAAATTGACTTACAGGATTTTAAGTGAAACTATTGACAATAGAATTTTTAATATTTTTAGAAATACAAGCCATTGAAAACATATTTTGGGGTTGAGCCTACTGAATGTAAATGTTATAAAAATAAACAGGTAAAATTTATATTTAAAAGCTTTCCTATATATTAGGAAACCATTGAAACTCATTTTGAATTTTTAAAATTAGCCATGAGGAGGAGAAAATGTTTGTTTATGTGTTATTGGAAGTCGGATATACATAGTGAAATAATCCTTTTTTTTTCTTTTTTCAGGTGCTGGTGAATCTGGGAAAAGTACAATTGTGAAGCAGATGAAGTAAGGGATTTAAAATAATGTTTGCTTATGGTTTGGTATATCCTTCCACCAAAGGAAATAACTGTTCTTATATCCTTTTTGTCTCTTTAGAATCATTCATGAAGCAGGATATTCAGAAGAGGAATGTAAACAGTACAAAGCCGTGGTCTACAGCAACACTATCCAGTCCATCATTGCTATCATTAGGGCTATGGGCAGATTGAAGATAGACTTTGGTGACTCAGCACGGCGGTGAGTTATGTAACTCATAGAAGCCAGCGTATGAGTAATGAAAATATGCAACATGGGTTTATCAAATATCTTGCTTAAACCGACCATTTACTAAAAACTAGACAAAACAGTAGTAGTGAATGAAGTAAATCAGAAAATTTCTAAGTGAATGTAATAAGACTATGCAGAATTATATAGTCTTCCATTATTATTATTATTGTTGTTATTATTACTATTGTTATTATTAATTATTTTAGTCACACTTGGTTGTGCTCAAGACTTAGTTATTGGTAGCTCTGTGCTCAGGATTCACTCCTGAAGGGATCCCTAGAACCATATATGGTGCCAGGGATTGAACCTGAGTAAGTTGCATACAAGGCAAGGATACTACCTACCGTATTCTCTGCCCTTTATTGTGCAGAGTACTTTTCATATCCATTAGTTGACTTGGACTACTGAATAATCAATCCACTACTTTTGGTACAGTTAGTGGAATTAGTTTCTACTTTATCTACTTAACAGTTTTTGTTAATTACTCCTAGGTTTAGTTAACAGCCTGATTAGCGTTCTTAAAAAAGTCTAAAGAAATTGTGTAATGTTGAGAGGACAAAATGATAGCTCAGTAGGTAGGATGTTTGCTTTGCAATGATTAACCCGGGTTTGATTTCCGGCATCCCATATGGTTCTCTCTGTACCACCAGAGGGAATTCCTGAGTGCAGAGCAAGGAGCAACCCCTGAGCATTGCTGGATGTGACCCAAAAAGCCAAGAAAAAAAAATTGGAATGTTGAAATGGTTCTTTGTAGTCATGACTAGAATAAAATGCAGTCTAATCACATAAATTGAAAACAGTGTAAAAGTTTGCCTATCTTACAAATAGGGATATAGTACTGGGAAACACTTATCAGAAATTGAGCTACAGGAACCCTCTGGAGATAAGCTGATTCTAGGAATTTATCAGTAAAGGAACTGGAACCCAAAAGACTGCATGACATAAAGATTGTCAGAGTTGGTGGTAACCAAGGCGATGTAACTTTGCTTTTCAGTATTTGACCCAGTCACTTATTTGGGATTTGATTGGAAGCAGCCCTGGTTTAGTCCATTTTGCATTGTCTCTTTAACTCTGTGTTTCTTGCATAAGTTTAAATTTTATTGTTTGTACACAGTTTATTCTTCAGTGATACTTTTCTTATGGGGTAAAACTTGACCAATCCAAAGACCTTTAACTGAATCTCTTAACTAAGTTTTTAATATTGGTAAACTACTTGGTTATTATTACACTAGCACTTCTATTTATAATTTCTTTATTATGCATCAACAGTGCTGTTGCTCACAGCCCCACACTTGAAAAGCAGGTACTCTACCACTGAATCATATACCCTATGCCATTTGGACTTTTAAAACATTTATTTACTTTGTTATCTATTTTTGGGATTTAGCTTTACACTTCTACATACATATGCATAATAACTACCACACCCACCACCAAGACCCACTATCATAAAAAAGATCTTTCTAAGTGACACGGAGATAGTGCAAAGATTTGGAGGGCATACTGAGCATGCGTCCCTGATTCTCCATCATCAACGGAGGTTGGAACTCTGGATTTCTTCTCTCACTTGAGTGAGGCGTGATACTCCAAGCATAGCTCTTTCAGTTTCTCTCTGGGAGACCCGAATAGCATTCTCATCCTGCTTTCCTAGGGCCCAGGTCTCTGAGGCATATGTTAATGCAGGGAGAACAGTGGAATTGAAGAGATGTACCCAGAGCCGGAGGTTCTTTGTTCTTTTAGCTCTTTCTTCGATGCTCTTGAAGGCATTCCATGCCACTCTCTTCCTCCTGCGCAGCTCAGGTTTTAGGTCATTCATTATGACGAATTCTTGACCTAGGTACACATAATTGCTGCATTTAGAGATGTTTGTTCCATTGAGAGTGAATGGGGCCTCAGGAACTAGTTCATTTTTCATGAACATAGTTTTGTTGAGATTCAGCTGTAGACCTATCTTTGCACATTCTTGGTCGAAGTCAGCCAGCATTTGTGCTGCTTGGCTAATGTTTGGTGTTATTAGAATGATGTCATCAGCGAAGCGTAGATGGTGTAGTTGCTGACTGTACATCAAACCAAAAGGAAGGGAAGGGGCCAGAGAGATAGTCCAGTGGGGAGAGTATATGCCTTGCATGTGCCAACCTGGATTTGATCCCCAGCATCCCATATGGTCCCCTGAGCACCGCCAGGAGTAGCTCCTTAGTGTAGAGCCAGGAGTAACCCCTGAGCATTGCTGGGAGTAGCCCCCAAAAAACAAACCAAAAAAAAGTCATTTGTATCACTTGTCTTCCCATTGTTCATCAGTTTGTTCAATTGGGCACCAGTGACAGCTCCATACATCCTGACATGCTGGCGTAGCCCAAGGGCATCTGCTTGCTCCAGTAAAACGAAGAGCCCCAAACCATTCCTTCAAGATCATGGGATTGAGGTATATAATCGTTACTGGTTTTTGGCATTTCAAATATGACACGAGTAGCTTGCCAGGCTTTGCCATGCAGGTGGTATACTGTCGGCGGAATGCCACCGGGTTCCCGACATCTGGTGTCCCTGGTGGGCCCGAACTATCAACCATTTGGTTAACAGCCGAGGACTCCAATGTCGGGGATGCTGCTGGGGTCCCCAACAGTGCTGGGAAGCGTAGTTCCCTTTTACCTCTGAAGCCGCGGGGGAATGGATGAAGACTCAGGAATCTGATGCAGTTTTAAAAGGCTTTACTTATCACAGGTTCAGGCATACAAATCAGCAATAGAAAAAACCCTGTGCTTAGGATTCCCGCCAAAACCCCAGCCACATGTAGGCCAAGATAGCGGCTACCATGTGTTAAGGCCCTGTAAAGAGGAGACAAAGACAAGACTCCCCAAGAAGAGTGCAAGCCCAAAAAGAGAGGCCAAGAAGAGAGGAGAGAGAGAGAGAGAGAGAGGGAGAGAGAGAGAGAGAGAGAGAGAGAGAGAGAGAGAGAGAGAGAGAGAGAGAGAGAGAGAGAGAGAGAGAGAGAGAGAAGCAGGCTGGTTTTATACCCCTGCAACTCAGACCTCCCACTATTATGGGAAGCCAGAAGGGTCAAATGCCCTTAGGTAATTTCTCCCAGCACCTCACCTAGGCCCTATTATATGCTAATGTTTTGAGCCAAGATATGCCTGGAAATGTCTTTATAGGGTAGAGAAGGGGGTTTCTGAGATGGCATGTCTCTGTACCAAAGACTAATACTAATGCCAGTTAAATATTTCTCCAAGCCTTCACAAGAGTCTCGTCTACTTCATGGTAGTTTTGTATTTTAGTTGCCTTTGAGTTATCAGGGAGCCAGGCTTGCTTGCTTGGAGGCAAACAGCAATTCTCTCTGGTCTAATTACTTAGAGATGCAACGTGGCCAGGCAGATAATGCTGGTAAGATCTAGCTAGTCCCACAATGATTGTGGTAGCATGAGAGAATATTTATACCAGCCAGTAAAGAATACATGGTCAGATAAACTGCCACATTTAAACTAACCCCCTATCTACAAAGTGATCGAAGAAATACAGGGCAGATGCATAGGCTTTTAGGAGTTCTGCAACAGTATACTCTCTAGTAGACTCTCATCGTGTGCATTTATTGATGAACGCAGCAAAATGGCCGTATGCTATACGGAGAGATCGGCTTTTCTCTTGGATGAAGCTCTGACAAGTGGTGGAATCCGGATGTTGAAAATGGCTGCCCTCATGGTGCGGGGTTCCTCTGGCTTTTTGCGAGGCTCTTTTGGGATGGTGGGCCAGGGCTAGAACCCGCCTTCCCTCCCAGACGCCTCATGATCAGCTGAGCACAGGGAGAGCCAGTAGCAGCTCTGCCCCATGTATCTGAGTCCAAAAAAAAGGGGGGGGGAGGAGGAATTTTGTTGTTGTTTAAAGTAGAGATGGAGGAATTTTTAAAATATTTTGCCTGGCCAATATTGATTACATGGCCTGATTTCATAACCAGAGAAGACCATATAAGGAAAACATAAATTTCATGCCACTATCCATCATGAGTATGGGTTTAGAAACTCTTAATGAAATATTAACAGACTAAATTGACACCATGATCAAATGGTATATATTTCAGAGATGATTTAAAGCTCATACATTAATGCGATATACCACATTAACAAAATAAAGGTTAAATTGGGAAGAAGTGATAGCACATCAGGGAGGGCATTTGCCTTGGAGGCAGCCGACCCAGCTTAGATCCCCAGAATCCCATTTGGTCCCCTGAGCACTGCCAGGAGTAATTCCGGAGTGCAGAGCCAGGAGTAACCCCTGAGCATTGTGGGTGTGACCCACAAAGCAAAAAAAAACATCATCATCATCATCATCATACATAAACAGTCACATCTCCCTCCTGCTAAGCTCCATTAGCAGAGTCTGGCCCCAAGCCAGCTGCTCAATTTAGATTATGGAATCTATGAAGTGTAGAGGAACAGCACAGCGCTCAGGGGGCACTGGGGTAGTCCCCCCTTTCTGGTTGAACAGACAAAGCAACATCAGACAGATTACCAGGAGACGGAGATTGCATTTAATTATACAGGCATGGGGAAGTTCCATGGCTGTAGATTCTAGAGCAACTGGGCTGAGTGAGGGCTTCTCAGCTGAGCTAAGGAATGGAAAGTGAATTTGGGGGAGGCTGGGTCACATGACCAGGAGGGACGCCATCACATGGCAGAACCACATGGTAGATATATTTCACTATGTCTTCAAACAGATTTCTCTGTTAAAAAGGTGATTTTTAATTAAATAACTGTGATTTATGGCAAAGCCTGGCAAGCTACCCGTGTTTTATTTGATATGCCAAAAAACAGTAACAATTATAGACCTCATTCCCATGATCTGAAGGAATGGTTTGGGGCTCTTCGTGTTCCTGGAGGGAGCAGATGCCCTTGGGCTACACTTGCTTACAACAGGACATATGAAGATGTTACTGGTGCCCGCCGAGTAAATCAATGAACAAAGGGAAGACAGTGATGCAGTGATTATGCATTCCATTTTGTGTGTGGTGGTGCCTGCAGCCTTCTGATTACTGTGGAAATTTTTGGTACAGACTATATGTTTTCTTTTTTTATCTTTTGGTATTTTTTTTTTTAATTTTTGAGAGGATGCAGGGCAATACTCAGCAGTACTCAGGATTAACTCCTGGCATATGCTCAGGGATCATTCCTGGTAGGACTTAGGACAGACACCCTGTGGAGTGCTGGGGATTGAACTGAGGTTGACCTTAGGCAAGTGTTCTACCAGCTTTCCTATCTCTAGCTTATAGTAGACTTTTAAAACAGAGACTCAATTCATGTAGACAGAAAATAAAATGAAACAATGAGGAGAAATCTATAAAGTAACTGGTTTATTTATTTGGGCAGCTTGGGTTGGAGGAGGGGCTTCTAAACAGTGTTCTGGAGCCTGAAGATCTCTCCCTCAATTCTCAGACAGCTGCTCAGAGGATGTGGTGCTGTACAGGACTGGCTTGGCCACTACAGCAGTGCTGGGGAAACTCCTGGATTGCACTTTGAGGGGCTCTGGGGGCTTCTGAGGTTGCATCTGGTGATGCTCTGTGGATCACGTGATGTCAGGGACCAAACTAGGGTTCATTGTTGAGAGGCATGTGCCTGGTACACATGCGTCTGGTACAATTTCTCTCACTCCTGGCTTATTTTTTTATAATTTGTAATGATTTTGGTAGATTTCCCTGACATTGTCATTAACTTTGATTTCATTTTAAAGATTGAAAAGCTTAGTGTGATTATTCCAATTTTGTTGTAGATTTTGAGATCATTTAAATAATAATTCTTCATATTTTTGTGTTTTGAGGATTTCATTTTTTTTTGTCTTAGCTATATTATTCACTTAGTCTGTGGCTTACTCATCATTCAGTCATCTAAAAATGTTTTTTGATCTCTTAGTCTTACAACAGACAGAACCAGTCCTTAGATTAAGTAAGAAGAAAAGAAAGAATTGATATAAATTTTACTAGGAACCAATTCTAATGAAAACATTTTAATCCTTTTTCACATACCATAGTATTGTGCATTTGGATTTTGGATTGATTATTAGAAAGATTTTCTAGTCTTTGTTTTAGATGGCAGTGAAGCTCCAGTACAAGCAGCTTTTTTTTAAAATACTTTTCAATATTTTATTTATTTATGTATTAAATATTCTATTGTGCCCCAGTGAGATACAGAATTACAAAGATGTTCATGTCTGGGTTTCGGTCATATAGTGTTACAACACCCATCCCTCCACCAGTGCCCATTTTCCACCACCAATGACCCCAGTTCCCTCTCCCATCCCCTAGCCTGCCTCTATAGCAGGTTCTTTATCTCTTTCTTCTCTCTCTTTCTCTCTCTCTTTCTCTCTCTCTCTCTCTCTCTCTTCCCCCTTTCTCCCCCTCTTTCTCCTTCTCTCTTCCCTCTCTTACACGTTTACACATTGTGGATTGCAATACATACAATATAGAGGTTATCATGTGTATCTTTTTTTTTTTGCATTTTTTGGGTCACACCTGGCAATGCTCAGCGGTTTCTCCTGGCTCTGCACTCAGGAATTACTCCTGAAGTGCTCTAGGGACCATATGGGATGCCGGGGATCGAACCCGGGCCAGCATGGGCCGGCTGCATGCAAGGCAAACGCCCTACCCGCTGGGCTATCACTCCGCCCCAATCATGTGTATCTTTTAGCCTATATTCAATTTTCAGTTCTAGGCTGGTATTACCATTTTCGACGGTTTTAGCATACTGTTCCCTTCTCTGTCTTACCTAATTTCTGACTCCCACACATTTGTGGTAGTTTCCACCTATTGCCAAGACCTCCTGATCCATGTTTCGCCTGACTGTGGATATTGGTATCATAATATGTGTGTGTGTGTGTGTGTGTGTGTGTGTGTGTTTTCATGCAAATAAATGCATTAATTCTATATCTGTCTTTTTCCTCCTGGCCAATTTCACTCAACATTGTTGTGTCACCAGGAACTTTTTTGTCCATTGGTTCACACATGCTTTGCATATGACATGTCTTACTCATATTTGTTTCACATGTCTTAATTGACCATTTTTCCTGACTCTACTAGCAACTATTCTTTTCTATTCTTTACTAGTATTCATTACTATTCTAAAATATTCTTTGAGTAACTATACTAGTAAATATTCTTTTCCATCAACAGAATGTTGTTTCTCTTTGGTTGTTGTTACTAATGCATCATACAGGTGTTCTCATATTGGTTTTAATTAGTTTATTTTATGTTTCTGGGTTTTCTTAACCTTATTTTAAAGGACTTGTTCTAAGGAATACCAGTGTAAGTTAAATATGAGCATAACATGAGGAAGGGACATTGGAGTTTGGATTAAAAAGTAACAGCTTTCTGGGTAAAAATATGGAAACAGCGTTCTGTGATTAAGAAGATACAATATGTTCTAGGGCCAAAAATGTTTGTTTTTAACATCAATTCCTGGAAATATGAGCCCTGGGACAAAGATATTCAATTTTTATGGTTCCTTCTACATACTTTCTCAGAGCCTAACCAACATAGATGTTATCTGCATTTTGATTTATAATATCAACTGAATGAAAAGGCTTTCATCCTAGTTTATGTTTTTTCTGAATTGTAGTGAGGTTGAGAATCTTTCATATTTTTTTTCTGTGAACTTCTTTTAATAATTTTTTCCTAAATTCTGTTAAGGTGGCATTCCTGTTAAATATTAGGATTATAAACCGTTGGATAGCGATGGTCCAGCGGGTATGGCGTTTGCCTTGCGGCAGGCCCATGCCAGCCCGGGTTCGATCCCCAGCATCCCATATGGTCTCCCGAGCACCGCCAGGAGTAATTCCTGAGTGCAGAGCCAGGAGAAACCCTGAGCATTGCCGGGTGTGACCCCCAAAAAAAAAAAAAAATATTATTTTTATTCAGTAGTTATTTATTTTGCAGTCTGTTTAACCATTTTCTCTTATTAGAAAATATTCCAATTTAGAGTTTTTAACAATTATAAAAATTATAGACCTCATTCCCATGACCTGATGGAATGGTTTGAGGCTCTTTATGTTCCTGGAGCAAGCAGGTGTCCTTGGGCTCTACTTGCATGAGACAGGTCATATAGAGATGTTACTGGTCCAGCTGGAGCAAATCCATGATGAACGGGAAGACAGTGATACAGTGATACAGAGTTTTTAAAAAATAGTACAGAACTAGGAGTAAGCTTTAGCCCAAACTGGTGTGACAAAGAACCTTTCATTTTTCTAGAATGTCATTTACCTGTGAATGTCATTTCCTATTTATAAATCTTAAGTGTGTTTTATTATTTGATCAACTCTTGACTTTAAACTTTTTTTAAATGCCCCATTCCTCTGTGACTTGAAAATGCAATCAGTAAATAGGTTATTTCAAAACTCCCATTTATTTCCTATTGAGATTTACTGTTCCTTTCTCAGATCACTTTCACTTAACAAATTTCTAATATCCTCTATAACTTCATTTCATTCTAAAATGGTTGTATCATCCTTAATAGGATCCAGGAATAATGACATGTATGTGAATTTTAGTGTTTCTTGTTTGTAACAGATGTCAGATAAATACTGGTACTATTTTTGTTTGCAACTATTAAACACATTTCTTGTTCTTTGTCAGATTAATCTATCAGTAGAGTGAAAGGGTGCAACCATCCTGTACACTTTTACCTAAATATCAATGTAGTTATGTTTTGTTCTTTCACACAAACAAGAGATTTCTATTGAATTTCCTATTGTTTCATTTCTATCAAAACAAACAAAATTTTATTGGTGTTTGGTTAGAATCATCTTTTAATATGTGAAGTAATTTGTGGAAGAATTGACAGAAGGATGTAAAATTTTGAGGGATTCTGACCAACTACCTGTGTTTTGCTTCATATTTGGCATATTTGCAAAGCAGCTTATGTATTAATTATTTAAACACTTCACTTCACTTGATCACTTGAATCCCGTTATTCATCGATTTGCTCGAGCGGGCGCCAGTAAAACACAGGGAAGAAAATTATTTTCTTAATAAGTGTTTTCTTAAGTATTTTCTTAATAAAAAATTTATTATTTAAACACAGGGAAGAAAATTATTTTCATAGATGTCATAGAACAATCAAATTTTGTGCCTAATGTCTTTTAGGATTCTCAGAATGAATGTAATCCGACTGAATATTATATTGATAGATTATTTTACGTTTAAGAATATGAAGTTAGTAAACCTATGTAGAGACCAGCATAGGTGCATCATTTTGAGCAGTGCTACTAGAAGTGTGGTTAATGACCATACTTAGATCATTTCTTTGGGTAATTCATAAAGTCTTGCAGATTTGATGTTTTTTGAAAATGGTTATACCACTTTCCTTGCTACTAACAGTAGCAAGTAGCTTTTTGGGTAAACCAGAATAAGTTGTGTCACATTAAAAAAAAAACTAACTTATTAGTACATTTTCAATTTGATTTCAGTTTTAGTGCAATTGTATAATTTGCTTATCATCTTTGACTTTGTTTTGCTTTTTCTGTGTTACAGGCCTTATTTTATCATTTCTTGTCCTATTATATACTTGGTGTTTTCGTTATATTTTTTTTCTTGTTGGAATGTACATACCAACATTTACCGCTTCCACTAATATTCCTCACATTTTGCTCATTGTTTTAATAGTATTATCTTTAAGTTTTGCATTATTTTAGCTTCTAAAATATATTGAACTATAGAATTATGTGGCAATTTCATATTAACCATTTTTTTTTCGAGACTTCAGGGGGTGGAGAGACCAGGCCTAGCAGTGCTTAAGGCTTATTCCTGGCTCTGTGCTCAGGAATCACTCCTGGAAGTGTTCAGATCATATGTGTTGCTGGGGAGAGGACTGGGATCAGCCACATGCAAAGAAAGTGGTTTGACCTTTGTAAGCCTCTTTAGTCCCTTAACTCTCATTTGAAATATACTCTTTGCTTCTAATATTTTCTCTCAATTACTTATTATCACACACTAACAGAAACATTCCATTGTTAAGCAGATGTACACAAAGTGTTATTAACGTAGTGATACCTGCTTGTTGTTATTTAATTTATTATTTTCAGGAGCTTTTGAGCCATATTGAATCATATTAAGTGGCTTCTCCCTGCTTCCCGCCTGGGCGGTCATTTCTGGAGGACCTGGGAGAGCCATGTTGACTCTGTATTCTGAGCCCTTTGCTTCAAATTTGTCAAAAATTTTGCTCTCTACATTCTAGCTAAATTTAACATGGTATATTATTCTTAAGTTTTTGTCCTTTTATCCAATGTTTGGGGAGAAAATTTAATTATGTCTTTTATTTTTGCTTTTTTGGTTCACACCTGGCGATGCTCAGGAGTTACTCCTGGCTCTTCACTCAGGAACTACTCCTGGCTGTACTCGGTGGACCATATGGGATGCCGGTGATCGAACCTGGGTCAGCCACGCAAGGCAAACACCCCCTTGCTGTCATTTGAGCTCTCTTTAATTAATTCTTGTTCTCTTACCTCATTTTTAGTTTGATTGCATTATTTAAACAACAACCAAAAAACTTGTTTGCCAAAGTCTGAGATTGGCATCATGAATTATAGAGATGACTCCACTGAGGTTTTTTAGAATTTTCTTAAGGATATACTATTAGGCTTAGTGATAACCGTCCAGCTCTGTTAGACTTATAGGAGTAAATGTATACTCTAGAATTGTTGTAGACAAAATATATGAGCAGTTCCTGTCTTTCGCGGTAAGGATTTCTATATTTATAGTAATCATGACATCAGTGTGTTAATTTCTGTGTTCCAAAATTAAAGAGATCACTATTTTTACTCTCCTTTATCATATTATTTAGTCCCTGTATTTAGGGCCATTATTTAGAAGTACTTTTGTTGTCTTCTACTTAACTCTTACTCTCCTTATTTTTGACTAATTATTTTTCAGTAATCATGCCATCTTTTCTAAAGATCTTTGCTTTCACACCTTGTACCCCTTACTTTGAACAGCTTTGATAAAAAGTGTTTGTTTATTCTTGTTTTTAGTTTCAATTTAATTGAAATATACCATCTTTTGCTTTATCGTTTCTCCTTTTTTTATGTTCAGTACTTAAGCAAGATATTACTCTAGCGATCCTTTTCTGTCAGAAGTCAGCCATCATGTTCCCTTAAGGTGCTCTTTCCTCATCCTGCGCAGTCTTTTCGGAAGTCTCAAAAAAGTAAATGACTCCTTAGTGCCTGGCTGCATCAGCAGGTGACAGACAGGAGAAAGGCTTGTCTACACCCAGGACTCTGTCCCGTGGGCCCTGGATGGTTGATGGTCTGACATAGAAAAATACTGGGCCCCCTGGGATGAACCCAGAGTCATGGCAGAGACTGGCAAGCTACCCATGGTGTATTCAATATGCCAAAAACAGTAACAATAGTGGACCTCATTCCCAACGAATGGAAATGTTACTGGCGCCTGCTCGAGCAAATCAGTGATCAACGGGAAGACAATGTCTGGGAGCTCCGCCTGGGTCCCCGACAGTGCCAGGAAGCGAAGTTCTCTTCTACCTCCGGCCGGGCGAGGAATGGATGAAAACTCAGGAATCCGATGCAGTTTTAAAAGGCTTTACTTATCACAGGTTCAGGCATACAAATCAGCAAAAGGAAAAGCCCGGTGCTTAGGATTCCAGGCTAGAACCCCAGCCACTTGTAGGCCAAGATGGCGGCCACCACGTGTAAAGGCCCTGTAAAAGGAGAAGAAGACAAGATTTCCAAGAAGGGTGAGCGCTCACAAAGAGAGAGCCCAAAAAGAAGCGGGAGAGAGCAAACAGGCTAGTTTTATACCCCTGCAACTCAGACCTTCCTCCCACTGTTATGGAAAGCAGGGAGGGTCAAATGCCCTTAGGTAATCCCTCCCTGCACCTCACCTAGGCCCTTTTGTATGCTGATATTTTGAGCCAAGATCTGCCTGGAAATGCCTATAGGTAGAGAAGGGGGTTTCTGAGATGGCATGTCTCTGTACCAAAGACTAATACTAATGCCAGTTAAATATTTCTCCAAGCCTTCACAAGTCTCTTCTACTTCATTGTAGTTTTGTATTTTAGTTGCCTTTGAGTATATCAGGGAGCCATGCTTGTTTGCTTGGAGGCAAACAGCATTTCTCTCTGGTCTAATTACTTAGAGATCCAGCGTGGCCAGGCAAATATGCTGGTAAGATCTAGCTAGTCCCACGATGATTGTGGTAGCATGAGAGAATATTTATACCAGGCAGTACAGAATACATGGTCAGATAAACTGCCACATTTAGACTACCCCCTTATCTACGAAGTGATTTGCAGGCGGCAATTCAGAGCAGATGCAGTGGCCCTTAGAGGAGTCCTGCAACAAACAAGACAAGTGATACAAGTGAAACAAACACATTTCTGTTGGAAAATGAGACTTTGTATTTTTTCTCAGCACAATAGCATTTCATTTCTCCTATCTGAGTTTCAAAAGCATATGATTGAATATGCATAGAACTTAGCATTGTCCAAATCATCTCATTCATTTAGCACTTAGTAATTTGGAAATATATTAATTTGCTTATGTCAAGAATATTTTTCTTCTCCCAACTAATAGTCTAACAATTGATTGTTCTTTCTTTTTTTTTTTCTTTGGGTCACACCCAGCAATGCTCAGGGGTTACTCTTAACTCTGCACTCATGAATTACCCCTGGCAGTGCTCAGGGGACCATATAGGATGCCGGAGATCGAACCGGGTCAGCCGTGTGCAAGACAAATTCCCTACCTGCTGAACTATGGCTCCAGCCCCAATTGATTGTCCTTTCTAACTCCATAAAAGAGTTTCGGCAATAGGCTTTCCTAAACTATATCCCTTCTAACTAAATTTCCAGCATTTTCTTCTGTACTGAGTCACATATCCTGTGTCACACTGACAGTGCCCTTATGTTTAGCTGGCTTTTTGTGAAGCATGGAGGGGGACTGCTCCTTGGGGGCCAGGCCTGGTACTGGGTCAGCCAGCATGGTGCACACAAGGTGTTGTCCAGTTTCCCTGGGAACCAGGTGACCTGCGTGGCTGTAGTGTATTTCACAGACACCTATGGGGACACGAGCCAGCTCAAACTCTCTAAGAAGGTCCCGAAGATACCACTCCATGTCAGGGATTCACTGCCACATCCCTTTCTGTGCCCAGTCGCTCACGAGGTGCCCAGGAGGGATGGCAGTTCTAGCCCTGGCCCGCCACCCCAGCAGAGCCTCACAACAAGCCAGACAACCCCCACTCCATGAGGGCCGCCATTTTCCACATCCGGACCTCCCTCTCGTCAGAACTCCATCCAGCAGACGAGCCTGTCACAGCCCTGCTCGCGCGGCCGCTTGTGATAAATGCTGTATTTAGAGGTGACTACAAGAGTATGCCACCCACACGGCAAGCCTGGCAAGCTGCCTGTGTTTTATTTGATATGCCAAATGCCAGTAACAATTATGTTAGGTCATTCCCATGACCTAATATAATTATTTGAGGCTCTTTATGTTCCTGGAGCGAGCAGATGCACTTGGGCTCTACTAGCATGAGACAGGACATATGGAGATGTTACTGGAGCCCGCTTGAGCAAATTGATGATGAATGGGAAGATAGTGATAGTGATTATTAGTGAACCAAGAACAGCGTCACGCGGGGCCGTGCCCGCCTTCAGGAGCAGCCCTCCCTGATGCGCTGGCAGGAGCATTATTATTATTATTATTATTATTATTATTATTATTATTATTATTATTATTACTATTTTAAATTTTGGGATCACACCCAGATTTGCCTTGGGATTACTCCTGGCGTCAGTGCTCAGGGATCCTCCTTGTCAGGGCTCAGGGAACATACATGGTGCCTGAGATTGAGTCTAGATGTGTAAGGCAAGCAGCCTCCCTACTTGCTGCACTATGCCTCAAGCCCTCATGTTATGTTTCTAAGTGAACACCCCATTCCATGACAAAAAACATTGTTGTGCACTTTTAAATTTTATCCTGTCATTGGCAGTCACTGCATGCAGTGTTGACTGATGTTTATTTTAGGGTGACTAATAGTTGACAAATTCCAAATAAACTAATTTACCTGTGTGTCTCAGGTTTATTTTATACAAAACAGAACTAGTGAAAATACTTAATAAGTACCCTCCTGCTCAAATGTGTTTCCTTAAAGTGTATATACAGATATCTCTTCTGCAGATAACATCTATTTCAAATAAGTTTTCAAGAAGAGACTAATTTGCATTTTATGGAGAACAGTCATTTATAAATGTCACACAGAGAGGAAAATTCATAGATCCTGATTACAAAACGTTTTGTCCTTTTTTCCATGCTACTTTCTAGAAGGTTTGAAGAAAATGCAATGTTATATCCCAAAAAAGGGACATAATTCTCTCTATTGAAATTGGATGATGATATAAGGAAAGTTCATTTTAAAACCCACAAACGGAAAGTGCTTTTCTACAAGGTTTAAATTTGCTCAATAAAAATGAACAAATTTAGACATTTGTCATTGATAGTTATTTGGGAAACTGAATAATTGCTTACTGGAAAATGATAATTAGCTGGAATGAATTTTAGTATCTTGAAACTATGTTAGGTTGGGTGTTAATAAGGATATTTACACATGTTATTTGCATGCATCTCTCTTGTGATTTACTCGAAAGGAAAACATGCTTGGTAATATGTTCCCATGCTGAGAGCTTTTAATTATTTTCCATGATGAGCTCCATCTGGAAAAAAAATGTTTCACAAATTGGCTAGCAGTGAACTTATGTTCTTAGTATTCTTTGATAACCTTGTCACCAAATGCTTCTCCTCTGAACACTGTATCATAATGAGTACTATATCTGTCTAATACTATATCTGTCTAATATTTGTACATATCTGTCTAATACTTTGGAAAGACCCCGTAAATAAAAGCAGAATTGTTTACCAGTTCACATAAAGCTGTAAATATTAGTCCAACAAGAATCTCATTAAAGATAATAGCTTCATGTCTCTTCTGTTTTTAATCAAATATATTATTAATCGAAGAGTAATTTTGTTTTATTTATTGTAGAAAGTGCGTTGAACACATCCAGCTCTACCCAGGGCTTATGCTTGACTCAGGAATCATACTTCCTGGTTTTAGGGTGAACATATGTTGTGTTTGGGATAGAACTGGGGTCAGCTATGTGTATTGTTCTAACACCTTGCCCTCAGTATTACCTCTCTAGCCCAGAGACTAATTTTACTTAGCACCTTAGCAGCTATAACATGTGACTGTTCAGTATTTGAAAGCACTGAATTGAGAATCACTCTATGAATAAAACACTAAAATTTAAAAAGCATATGTAGAATAAGAAAATGGAATCTAATTAACAATTTTAAATTAATTGCATGATCATATATTCCCTATGTGGTTAAGTAAAATATGAAGATTATACTTTCCTTTATCTTTTAAAAATGTGGCTCTTACTACATTTATATTTACTTCTGTAGATTACATTATGTTTCTTTTGGGCAAATCTGACCCCATGTGGTTGACTACCTATAAATCATTATAGCTGTAAATATTTAAACTTATACACTTACTTAATGTTAAGAAAAAATTAAACTTACATATTAATTTTTCTTTGTTTAAAAATGTTTGGTTGCTATCTTTTCTAGGCATTGTGAATGTTTCTACTCCAAAGCTATACAGCTTTTGTTTTCAGTATTTGAATTAGCAAACACCTATCTATATCTTAGTCCATTGATTTTTATATATATGAACTTTGATATATCTTTAAAAATCTCAGGCTATTCTGTGGAATAATACTTGCTTATTCCACTTCGATTTTTATCTTCCCTGAACTCTTGCTTTTTTACATTATATTAGAAAATGAACATTTAATTAGAGTATTCGAAAATAATTTTCAAATGATATTAATCTTTTAAATTAGAAATATTATGGGGAGGAAAGAACAAGACAAATTCTATTTTTTTTTCTCAACAGTGATCACCTTTGATGAACAACAAACTGTCCATGAATAATAGATAGGTTTATCTCCTTTCTGAGATGTATATGTAGTTATCCTTAACCTTCCTGTGCTGTGTTAGTTATTACTTATACCACAAAACTCATGTTTAAGATTATAATCATTTGGTTAAGTTCTTTTTTGTTTTGTTTTAAATCAGTGCATTAGAGAAGTAAAAGTTATGACACCGATAAAAAAGAAAATTCACAATAATGCTTTTTTACAATCTCCCTTTGTAGTTTAATCTGTAATGTCTTCCTTTACACTTTCTTGGTAATGGTCTTTGAATGTTCAGGATGATGCCCGCCAACTCTTTGTTCTTGCTGGAGCTGCTGAGGAAGGTTTTATGACTGCAGAGCTTGCCGGAGTTATAAAGAGATTGTGGAAAGATAGTGGTGTACAAGCCTGTTTCAACAGATCCCGGGAGTACCAGCTTAATGACTCTGCAGCATAGTAAGTCATGCTTCCGAACTATCAAGAATAAATAAGCTAACAAGAATAATTACTTGCAAGTCAAATGTACATCTCAGTCAATATTGCTGCAGAATTGGCTGACACGTTCTTATAGAACTCTGGATGTTAAGGATGACAATATTTAAAAACTTGGTCCTTTTTTTGGCCAGTGTTTGTAGACAAGTGCTGTTGTTTTGCATTCACAACTGTCTCGAAGGCTTTGTGTTTATGTAACTGTAGTTGAAATATGCAGAATGTCTGTTTCTAGTATATTTCCAAGAAAATAATGAAAATAATTATAATTTCCCAGGGTTCACTCTGAATATCGACTTCTTTCTAGTCAGCCTGCACTAGCCAAAGCTGATAGAGAGGGTAACTGATTGGAATCTTTTCAGTACAGTGGTGGCAAGAAGCCTTAACTTGTCTAGTGATACAAACTCCTGTTATAGGGGTGCTCGGTGAGATCATGCTCTTTCTTGCTTGAGAAAATATTTATGTACTTGTAAATTGTCAGTTATGTGCGCTCTGTTGCATAGATACTGTTTGCATATATCTAAGGTAGTTATTTGGAAAGAAAAGTCTGCCCTGTTATTCTAGGTGGTGGTCTCATATAGTGTGTAAAGCAAGTTGTGATAGAACCCAATTATGAAACATTCTGATTTATGCTTTACAAGGTATATAAAAGGCAAGTATTTTTTTGGAGCTTGGCACAGATTCTTAAGCATATCAGAGATGAGTAGTATTAATTTAGTCATACAATATGGGCTGTGCACTCAGTTTACTTCCAAGATTATTCTGGTACTAGCTAGATCTAGAAGTGCGTGCTTAAGACAGAAGTGAGCATTAGCTAGCCCAATATGAAATCATCTGAGTAAAAATATGCACAGTGCCACAATGCAAAGTGAACCATTCATTAGGTTTATCTTCACAATTAATAACATGAAATGATTTTTGTGAGAAAAGATCTCATTAGTTTATACCCTATAGGAGTTTTATAAGGCTCTACATATATGTAATGCGAGTACATATTACATATTATGTTTTTATATTTTTTGTAATGTTCTAAACATGTTGCTCCTCTGGTATCACCTGTACTACAAAACTATTCCTTGGATTACTGAATAGGTTATTTTATACTTTGTATACTCACAAGAGAATGCTTTCTTTAGTCATAGTTACATTGACACTATTGGCTTATTTTTTTCTGCTCTCTGTTACAATATTATAAATATAAAAAGATTTGTTTGGTTCAGCATTGTAGTCCATTGCCTAACATAGTAATCACTCAATATGCCCTTGATTATTAGTGAATTAAGAAGCCGAACTTTTAAAAAGGATATAAATTAGAAGCTACCTAAAGCCAGAACACATCTTAGACCGAAATGTTTACTTTGGCCCCATAAGAAAGGTTAAAATGGGGATCACTTCTAGGGTGAGAAGCCTAATCTGTCCTGAGCCCAACAAAGGCAACTATAACATTCACTACGGGCTGGTTCTCAGGTACCATACATTGAAGTGCATTTCGTATTTAGGGGGACATCCTGAATTCCTCGAATCTCTTGTTTAAGAGCTCTTCTGTTCCCAGTGCTCACTTATTCCTTCAGGAAACTGTCACCTTAGCTCTCTTATTTTGTACTAGTACTTAAGAAATCTTTTTCTCCATAGTGATTAGAGGCAATTTTGATATCTGAGTTCCAGGCTGGGGGATACTGGTCAAATTGCTTAAGACTAATTGTCATACACTTTGAATTGGTAATATTTTAACAGTTGAACTTTCTCCACCCTCCTAATTAGTTTTTTGTCTTGATGACCTGTGAATGTGCATGTTTTCAGAACTATGGGATGATCTCTAAGTGAAGGATCACAGACCTAGAAAGAGGAGGCCTTTACTTCCATCCCAGCACCGCATGCCCCGGCCGTGCAGGGCTGGCTGTGGCTGTAGTAGCCTCAGGGCACCATAGCACCAGCTCTGATTATCTCCAGCCACTTCCCTACACCTGCTGGGTATGCCTCCTATTAAAAAAAAGAGAGAAAGATAAAAAATATAAATGTGAATAGAAACTCTAAGTAAACAAATGTATCAGCATAAACACATTTTAAATAATAGATCACCTATTCAAAATCAGTAAAATCTTTTAGCCTGAGCACATTTTCTTAAGAACACAGATAAAATGTGGGGATTATTTTCAGGGTAACATGCTGTTGTCTCTCAGTGTGCTCTAGGACAATTCTAAAGCCATATCTTAATGGTGTAATTTATATTTTTGGTTACTGGTTCATTATTTGAATAACTTTCCAACCACTTTGCCAACATAAAGTATTCATTAAGCTCCTTTTGTTTGTATCACCCTGTTCTAAAAAGGCTGGAAAACAGGTTTTTTAGTTTGTTTGGTTTTGGGTTTGGTGCCACACCCAGCAGTTGCTCAAGGTTTACTCCTGACTCTGCACTCATCAATTATCCCTGGCATGCTCCGGGGCCAAATGGGGTGCCAGGAATTGAGCCCAGGTCAGTGTGCCCGCAATGCAAGTGCCTTTCTGCTATACTGTTTCTCCCGTCCCAGAAAAAAGTTTTAGAGGACAATACCCATGTAAAATACAATAATTGGTGGATAACTGTAGTTTATATTTTATTTTCTAAGTTATCTTCCACTGCTCCCTTCAAGTATAACAGAACATGGAATGATGCCCTCCACACAAGGCTGGCTTTATGGGGATCAATGACTACCACTCCCTTTTTGAAAAAAAAATTCTCAGTGATGGTGATTGAACACAGGGCCTCACACATGTGAGCGGAGTGCTCTATTGCTGAGGTGCCTCCAGTCTCCCGTCTCCACATAGTCGATGAGTGTAGCTGTTTGGTGTTCTGAGGAACAAAACAGAACTATTTCTGCTTGCATGCCGCTTTATTTGTTGCTCCTCCTGAGGGAATACCATTTCCTTTTTATTTCCATTGCAGCTTTTAGATTTCTTCTTAGAACCAGACTGTCCAGAAATTCTTATTTATTCACTCCCTATGTAGGTTTTCCATAATGCCATTGACTACCATGTAATATTGACCCACAAAAATTGCATGGTATCAAACTTTATATCTCAACATGGCAACGTATGCAGAGTGTTGAATGAGTAACTAAAACTAGGGATAAAATACAGTGAATAGAGATTTGAGAGAGCCAGTAAAATACAAAAGTAAAGGAACATTTCTAAATTACTGCTCATATCCTAAAATGAAAATTATTGATTGGAAATAAAATCAAATTGAAATTTTGACGAGACAGGTTCTTTTCATGTTGTTCATAAACTAAGACTGTGAAATACTCAGCAGATGTGATGTCTGAAATATAACCACAGGACAATATACAAAATAGTTTTGTAAAGAAATTAAAAAAATAAATCCTGTATACATTTAGTTTGAATATTGAAAAGCTTTCAGTAGTGGTCTGATTTCTTCCCCAAGAAGGAAAATTACTAATTACTATACTTACAAAGGAGTATACAACATTTAAAAGGCCAAAAGAACTTTGTGACTGGAAAAGTACAAACATGTTAATTTTAGTGGAAATTTATGTGTGATGCAAACAAATTGGTTATATTATAATGTTGCGCATATCTTTTAAAGATGTTTCTGGTAATTTATGCTGTTGAATGAATCAGAATCTTTGCTTTTTGTTTAAAATGATCTTTGTTGCCTTTGTTAACTATGAGTGTATTGCTTTAATGATTTTTACAGCTATTTGAATGACTTGGACAGAATAGCACAATCAAATTATATCCCAACTCAACAAGATGTTCTCAGAACAAGAGTAAAAACTACAGGAATTGTTGAAACTCATTTTACTTTCAAAGATCTTCATTTTAAGTGAGTATTTTCAAAACAAGTTTTATATATTTAAATATGAATATGTTATGTGATGATAAAGGGTATGCTAATATAGTTAAAAGTTGGAGTTGGAAATTGTAAAATTTCTTAGTTAGGCAAAAGAATTTAGGGATAAAGGAGAAAATTTTTTTGGAAGAATGTTTACATTTTTATTTAAGAAGAAAATTCCCAGAGCTGGAGAAATTGTACAGGGGTGAAAATCCTTGCGATGCATGTGGCCAGCCCGCATGCAGTTCTGTCTCAGCAACACGAATGATCCCCAAGGAATACCAGGAGTGACAGCAACTGAGCACAGACAGATCCTGGAGTAACCCTTTCACACATGTGGATGTGTCCAAAATATTATCCCCTCAAAAAAGAAAACATTTACCAGCCAAACTATTTTCCTATACTTTTTACTGTGATTTTCATAATAAAAAAGTTTTTGGCTTTATATTTTAATGGTAAATGCTGTTATAGTATTATATGTTTTAGCGGAATGTTATCCATCTATGTTTAGCAAAAACAGTTATGCCCTTAGAATGTAAACTAACTTACAGAAATGTTAAAAGTGATGGATTAGTTTCAAAATCTATAATCTACTACATATCCACTTACTTATATATAATATAAGCTTATTAAAGCATTTAGAAACAGGAGGGTTCTTGGAGTTTATCTCGTCCACTCTGTTTATTTTACAGTGAAATAAGTCAAGGAAGTTTATTGTATCATACTCATAGTTTCAGAACTACAAATGGCACATATTTATTTACCTACCTGCAATTCTGTTATTTCAGTAATTACTATATTCATGATATGAAGATAAACCTCTGTGCTTAAATAAAATTAAATACGGCATTGTTAGTTGATCACTTCTCATTTTATCTGTGGAAGTTTCGTGAGGTATTTTAATCTGTTTTGACACTTCATGATTGTCTATTTACTCATTCCATTATTAAACAAATTGTTGTTCACCAAAGTTTTGTTATTATTCACATTTTTCCACGCTAAAACATTAAAAATAAAATTATGAAAAGAATCCCAGAGAAAAACATACATACATGAGTGAGGTAATTTACCATCACGGATTTTTCAACTGTATTCAGAGAAATCCTAGACCACTGTAGTTTGACTTGAGATGAAAGTCACTATTGTCAGTTTCAGATAATACTCTTTACCACCTTGCTATTATTTATTTTGTTATGTTTAACCTAAATAAAGTAACTAACAGAATTTATTTTCCTTTTAACAGTTTTATTGAAAGAAATTTAGAGAAGTTTGGAGAGAGAGAGAGAGAGAGGTGTTCAAGAGAAAACATAGGCTTCTCTAGAATGGGAAAAAGTTGTATAGTTTTTTTTTTTCTAAATATCAAATCAAATGAATTTAGTTTATCATTTTCTAAGTGCCGTTTATGTGCTCAGTTCCAGGGATTCAGCTAAAAGTCTCTGCACAAAAATCCCATGGGGCCTTTCTGAATGGTAGTGTCTAATTTAGTTCAAAGTGATATTGTTCTAAGCATATACTTATACCTCATAAATAGGTACTCTTGAAAATGCAAATGCTAGAATTAAGTGGATTGTAGAGTTGTAGAGGCTTCTCTTTTTTTGGGGGACACCCCTGCAGTTCTGAGGCCTTATACCTGACTCTGTGCTTGGGATATGTAGTTCCAGATTGAACTGGAATGCTGTATCTCTAGCCTATTTTTTTTCCTTTTTTGGGGTCACACTAAGCAATGCCCAGGGGTTACTCCTGGCTCTGCACTCAAGAATTAATCCCTGTGGTGCTCAGGGGAAACATATGGGATACCACGGATCGAACCTGGGTTGGCCGCTTGCAAGGCAAATAAATGCCCTCCCCACTGTGCTATTGCTCCGCCCCTAGCCTAATTTTTTATGTGTTTTATTTTTTCTTAGCTTGACATCTTTTTGTTTTAACCTCAAAAAGGTTGAGTGAATTAGATGTCATTTTAACCTCCAGAGCTTTGTAGAAGTGTAGACTTGATTGCACAATAGCCACTTGTCACAGAGAGGATTAGCAATGGCTCTTTAGCTCTGTTGTTTCTTTTTTTGAATGAAGATGTTTATCATTTTAATGATTCATTTCATTTCAATTTTACTTTTTATAATACCATGAGATACTAGATAAATCGTTTGTTACCTATGTTTGATAATATCTTTTTGGTGCTGTTTACTGGAGATTTTTTTTATTTCTTTATGAATAAAAATTATTCACAAGAATGTGTACATATCACCTGAGGCTTTCTTTGTTTGTTATTTACTCCATCCAAAAAATACAAACAATCGACTCAGAAGTATACTAAACTGCAGTGTGACAAACAATATGATTTATCTGTGTTTGGTCTGCAAATACAATGTCCCATGTTGTTATTCGAACAGTCTAATCTCTTCTTTTTTAATGTGATTAAAACTATTAAGGTGATTAATTATTATGAGAGACTTTTAAAATATACACTGTGTAGTAGAATTTGCCTTAATAGTGCTAATGTTCGAAGATAGTAAAAATAATGAAGCAGCATAGAGACATATTAAAGAAACCTGCCTTTCAAGTTATGGTAAATTATTATCAACTATAGCACTTGAATTCATTACATCAGTATTTTAAATGTAGTACATTTGTTACTATAATTTGTCATTCACTTACTTCATATCCAGTGGTTTGTGTAGTTGAGTATTCCAAAAAGACTAAAATTTAATAAAAAAAATGTTGTATGCGACAGCTTTCAACAAAACTTAAAAATTGTTTAGTTTCTTAATGGAAGTACAGAACATAACTTATATGAAAATATATGTGTGCTTCAATACTTAGTATGTTTTTGCATCTACATTTAATATTTCTTTTGTTGTCACTGTGTTGTAGTAGTTGATGGACATTTCTTACCATTGACATTATGTCTTATTGAAATCATTCACCTTCTTTCAGTTAATTTATTGCTTCTCTATTAAACAAGTGCTTGGACTTGGATATTATAATCTAGCATTTTAAAAATTCATTCATTTTATCTAAATACTATTACCATTTTTAATTGCAAAGTTATCTCAATCACTAGAAAGTTCATTATATTTTATTTAATTAATTAATTAATTAATTAATTGTTTTTTTTCATTTTTTTTTTTTTTTAATTTTTTAAATTTTTACAATTACAAAGATATACAATTAAAAAGTTCATATTTGGGTTTTGGTCATACAGTGTAGCAGCACCCATCCCGCCACCAGTGCCCATCTCCCACCACCAACGTCCCCGGTTCCCTCCCCTCCCCCCAGCCCTCCTCCATGGCAGGTTCTTTATTTCTTTCCATTTCTCTATCTTTCTCTTTTTCCTTCCTCTCCAGACTATGGATTACAGAACATACATTAAAGGGTTGTCATGTGTATCCTTTTGCCTCTATTCAATGCTCAGTTCTAGGTTGGCATTAGTACCCTCACAATTGTTAGCACACTGTTCCATTTTCTGTCTTACCTAGCCTCTGACTCCCACACGTTTGTGATAATTTCCACCTTTGACAGGACCTCCTGATGTATGTTTCACTTGACCTTGGATATTGGTATCATAATATGTACCTATATATTTATGTTATGCAGATAAATGCAGTCATTCTGTAACTGTCTCTCTCCTTCTGGCTAATTTCGCTCAACATAATCTTCTCCATGTCCATCCATTTGTAGGCAAATTTTATAACTTCATTTTTCCTAACAGCTGCATAGTATTCCATTGTGTAGATGTACCAAAGCTTTTTTATCCAGTCATCTATTTTCGGGCACTCGGGTTGCTTCCAGATTCTGGCTATTGTGAATAATGCTGCTATGAACATAAAAGTAGGGATGGTGTTTCCGCTGCGTATTTTTGGTTTCCCAGAGTAGATTCCCAGGAGTGGTATGGCTGGGTCAAATGGGAGTTCAATTTCTAGTCTTTGGAGGAATGTCCATATTGTTTTCCAGAAAGGCTGTACCAGCCGGCATTCCCACCAACAATGGATGAGTGTCCCCTTTTCCCGCACCCACGCCAGCACTTGTTGTTCTTGTTCTTTTGAATATGTGCCAGTCTCTGTGGTGTAAAATGGTATCTCATTGTTGTTTTGATTTGCATCTCTCTGATGATTAGTGATGATGAGCATTTTTTCATATGTTTTTTGGCCATTCGAATTTCTTCCTTGCTGAAGTTTCTGTTCATTTCTTCTCCCCATTTTTTGATGGGGTTGTTTGTTTTCTTCTTGTAAAGTTCTACCAGTGCCTGATATATCCTGGATATTAACCCCTTATCAGATGAGTATTGGGTGAATATTCTTTCCCATTCTGTGGACTGCTTTTGTATCTTAGTCACTGTTTCTTTTGAGGTGCAGAAGCTTTTTAGTTTCATGTAGTCCCATATATTTATCTTTTCTTCTAGTTGCTTTGTTAGAGATGTTTCATCTTTGAAGATGCCTTTAGCTTCAATGTCATGGAGGGTTTTTCCTATATTTTCTTCAATGTACTTTATGGATTCAAGTCTGATATTGAGATCTTTAATCCACTTTGATCTGATTTTTGTGCATGGTATAAAAAATTCATTTTTTTACATGTCGCTGCCCAGTTTTCCCAACACCACTTATTGAAGAGGCTTTCCTTACTCCATTTTAGACTCGTTGCACCTTTATCAAAGATTAAATGATCATGTGTTTGAGGTTGGGTGTCAGGATACTCAATTCTATTCCATAGGTCCACGGGTCTGTTTTTATTCCAATACCATGCTGTTTTAATTACTACTGCCTTATAGTACAGTTTGAAGTTGGGCAAGGTGATGCCTCCCATCTTCTTTTTCCCGAGGATTGCTTTAGCTATCCTTGGGGGTTTATCGTTCCATACAAATTATTGCAAAGTTATCTCAATCACTAGAAAGTTCATTATATTTTATTTTATTTAATTAATTAATTAATTAATTGTTTTTGCTTTTTGGGTCATACCCAGCGATGCTCAGGGCTTACTCCTGGCTCTTTGCTCAGGAATTACTCCTGGCGGGTGCCAGGGGATCGAACCCAGGTCGACCATGTGCAAGGCAAACACCCTACCCACTGGGCTATCACTCCGGCCCCTAGGAAGTCCATTATAATAAAGCATAAAGATATTTTAACTTAGTGCAATTTAGATATTTTAATTTGTCTTTATTAAAATTTGCTTTGCTTTATAAACTCATGTTCTATAGCAAACTTAGGTATTTTCAAACTAAAGCGATCTAACAGAGTAGATGGAGAAGAAAATGAGGGATAATAGAATTAGCAGGTAACTATTCTAGACCAAGGTCAAACTCGGTTAAAGTTCTGAAATAGTGGAAAATAGCATTGATAGTATTAAATTGGTCTTTGGTACTTAAAACAACTTTTGCTATAATTCGGCTTCAAATTCTTCTCACTTTCAGCCATTTAGTTGTCCTTCACCATGATTCATGCGGGAAGTCCATTTATTTTGTTCTATTTAATCTCCTTGAATGAGGTAGAATTTCAAAGAATCTATTTAGTTACTATTTTCACTTGCTGTTTTAAAGATAAATATAGGCTTGTCATGAACCACATATAAACTTTGTCTTACATTGGATCAAAAATATCTTAAATAACTATCATTGCTAGTGCATGGTTCAAACTTTTTTTTTTTTTGCTTTTGGGTCACACCCAGGGATGCTCAGGGGTTACTTCAGGCTCTACACTCAGGAATTACTCCTGGCAGTGCTCGGGAAACCATATGGGATGCCGGGAACCGAACCCGGGTTGGCTGCACACAAGGCAAATGCCCTACCCTCTGGACTATCATTCTGGCCCCCAAACTTTGTTTTTTAAATATTATCTGAAAGCCTCAGAAGAATGAAGGCAACAGTATACTTAGAATATACTATTATATTATACTATTATAGTATACTTAAAATATACTATATTACTTCAAGTCTTTATAGACCCGAAGCAGATTATGGAGTTTAAAAAAAATTATTGTACATTTTATGTTATAATTTACTATTTAGTATTAACTACTAAAATAAAAGAGCAATTTTACTATTTTTGTAATTGAATTGTTATAAAATGAGACAGGAAGGCAATCACTTGTATAACTTCACTTGTCTTCCCGTTGTTCATTGATTTGAAGAGCGGGCATCAATAACGTCTCCATTTGTTGGGAAGGAGGTCCATTATTGTTACTGTTTTTGACCTACTCGAATACACCATGATTAGCTTGTCAGGTTCTGCTGTGGCTCTGGGTTCATCCCAGGGGGACTAGTCATTTTCTATGTCAGACTTCAACCATACAGGGCTCATGGGGCAGAGCCCTGGGTATAGAAAGCTTGTCTCCTGCCTACAACCTGCCGACACAGCCCGGCACTACAGCTACACCTGCAACATCTCGAGGGGCAGACAGGAAGGCAATATAGTTTTAAAATTTATTTTATCACTGGTACGAGTAGGCATTTGGGGACAGTGTCTATGGAGGTTATTTTGCTATATTTTGCCAAGTGCAAAATTTAAGCATCCGTTCTATAATAAGATTAAGCATGACAGCTTTTCCTATATGCTGACAACAACATTTCACCCTGATTTTGAAGTACCACTTCTTAATTATGAGACTGAAAGCTGTGGGTTCTTTATTAACTAGAAACCTGTGTCCATGAATTTCACCAGCGGATAAAATTTTTTACCATATGGTTAGGGGCACAAAGGTTTCATGTTTTCTGAGCATGTACAGATTTTTTGTCATTTTTTTTCAAACATTATTGTATGTCAGTCATGATATAATAATTGCATTGTTTTTGGTATTACAGAACAACTATGCAAGCCATTTAGAGATGATTGAGAATGTGCAAGAAGATGAATGATTTCAGGAATTACCTAGGTTTCATAAGTGACTGCAATTAGCAGATTTTGGTATATGTTGAGGTCTTGGAACCAAGTCTTGTATAGAAGGAACAACATATATGATCAGCTGGTTTTGAGACTAGTAATTCTTGTTTTTTGCTGTGAAAAATTTCTGAATATTTTTTGTTCTCAAGGCCTTACTTACAATTGAATGGATGAGAGCTCTGTCTATATTATCAAGAATCATGTCTTTTTTAGGGGCGAGAGAGATAGTACAGTGGGCTTAGGTTGCTACACTGGTACATAGCTGATCCTGGTTTAATCCTGGGCATCCAACGGTACCCAAGGGTGCTTCACACTGGTACATAGCTGATCCTGGATTAATCCTGGGCATCCCATATGGTACCCAGGGTGCTACACTGGTACATAGCTGATCCTGGATTAATCCTGGGCATCCCCATATTACCCATTTTAGTCTGCCAGTGAGTGATTCTTTTTTTTTTTTTTTTTTTTGCTTTTTTGGGTCACACCCGGCGATGCTCAGGGGTTTCTCCTGGCTCTGCACTCAGGAATTACTCCTGGCGGTGCTCGGGGGACCATATGGGGTGCGGGGATCGAAACCCAGGCCGCGGCACAGGCTGGCCGCGTGCAAGGCAAACGCCCTACCCGTTGGGCTATCGCTCCGCCGCCCAGGAGTGATTCTTAATTCAAGAATAAACCCTTAGCACTGCCAGGTGTGGCCCCAGAAATAAAGAATAATCTTTATAAAAAATCAGCTGATGATAGATATTAACTGTCTACCTATACTTTATGAAGCACCTTGGTTAGTGTTTGACCCAATATGATATAATCTACCCACAGACACATTAAACTTACCATGTCAGAGCAAGCATAGTTGTGAAATAGGTGGGTATTGTTATGTTGATTGATTAGGAATTATGTGTATTTGATTAGCACTGTTTTATTTTTGGATAATTTATTTACAATTGTGCTCTTTGTTAATTTAGCAAAGAGTTGGCATTTTGTTTTGTTTTTGGTTAGGTCTTGCTAGGTGTCTATTCGATTTGTGTCTCGCATTTTGTTACATAGCATGCTTAAACTTCATAAACAATTTAGCAAAACTAATAAATGAGATTACTTGATGATAGAACCAAAACTAGCTCTGTTCTCATATTTGGTTTACAAGATAATACTACTCTGCAGGGAAAACTTTTTTGCGTGATAAGTAAATAGGGACTCTTTTAATTATTGTACCATGTAAATAAATGATGCCTTTAAAAATGTACCACTTTGCATAGTGTTTTCATTATATAAGTGGCTGTTTCTAGGTTGCATAACATAATGTATATGAATTTCTGCTTTTTTTTTCTTAATATGCTTGGTAGAGAGAAGAAAACCCCTTTGTCCAAAAAGGAACCCAAAAAACAACTGTTTTGCCATCCTGTGCACTACCCCAGACACTGGGCTATACACTGGTGGTCACATTCCCAGTTAAATTTTAAATCTTTTTCAACAAAAAAAAAATCTGTTGTGGAATCAGGGAACTTGGTCTTCTACCATTAGTACACATTCCTTGCAGAACTATGACTAGCTCAGCCTTGATTGTTTCCTGAGTCTCTTCTGGTTGTACACATTCATTGGTTTTGCTTTTAATATTCTATTTAAGGTGTTTGTTAATGAATGTGTTTATTTTGGTTTTGGTTTTGTTTTGAGATAGTCTTCCTTCAGTAGAATGAAAAGCTAGAACTTTCTGCAAACCAATTTATTTTTCCCCTTCTTTTCAACTTTACCACCCTTTTTGCTATTTGAAGATTTTTTTTTGATCTGTATAAACGCGAGCTTTCATACACTTAGTGATGTCAGTCTCATCATTTTCCCTCTTACAGAATGTTTGATGTGGGAGGTCAGCGATCTGAGCGGAAGAAATGGATTCATTGCTTTGAAGGAGTAACTGCCATCATCTTTTGTGTGGCGCTGAGTGACTATGACCTCGTCCTAGCAGAAGATGAAGAAATGGCAAGTAGCACCACTTTTAAATGCTTGATCATGAAATCTGACAAGCTGGAGATGCTGCCAAAAATATTTCTCAGAAGATAAATCTTGTGCAAAATTCTGAGAAAAATTCTTGAGAAATTCTTGCTAATGCTGAATTATTTGAAAGTTCAGGCTCTTGTAACTTTTCTGTTTGCTTAGTAAAAGGGAAGTGTAAAAAAAGAAGCGCAGGTGGTTGCCAAGAAAAAGAAAAAATATGGTGAATCTCAAGCTTAACTTTCAATTTCCTAGCTAAATAAGGAATTAAAAAGTTAATTCCATAAAAACTCATTTTTTAAAAACTGTTCCATTGACCGGGTAGTAATACTGCATTCGTGTTAATTGTTGCTGCCTTGTCATTTTCAGAAATGTTGCACTTTACCATTGCTCTGAAGAAATTTAGAACTTTCATTATTAATTTATTTAGTACAAATAGAGAAAAGGAAGAGGAAAGCAATAGAAATGCAAAATTTTGAACACTTAACATACTGCACGTGTTGTGGCTGGGAAGAAACCCCAAAGAGCTAGAACTTGGTGCCTGCAAGGTAGAAGCTCCCAGTTCTGTCCCTGGCACTGCATGAGATCCTCAGAATCCACTAGATGTATCTTTGGAGGCTTACTGCAATGCTGGGCCTTCACAACCTCATGTTACCAGTTGAGCTTTGCGCCATCTGTCTTGTGCAGCCAGGCCAAGTTTTATTTGGAGAACCACAGATTTCTTGTGCAGTGCAAGAGAAGCCCTTCAATGAAAATAAAGGAAAAGTCAAGTGTATGCAGATATAGTCCAGTAGATACATGTAGATACATATGTTCATTTGAATACATCTAGTAATGCATCTGTCTTAAAACCACCATTGAGCATGTAGAGCTAATTGATTCTGTTTAATTTATAACTTCAGTCAGTGGCAACCTCAGTTAACACTTGGTTTCCAATGGGGTCTCTGAAGTGTGTGCATTTGGCACTGCAAGAGTGTGTGGTCCGCAGCACTCAGGGACACTGGCATGTGGCCACCACTCAGCTAATGTTGGATGAACCTACAAAGTGATGATCTCATCTAAAATTAGAGAACTGCTTTGTTTTAAAATGGCAGAAATATTTTTTTTTTTGCTATGTAATGTTTTTCTACTAAGTTGTATTTTTTTTCAGCACTTGTTTTTTTAATAATATACAATCTCAAAGTCTTGATTTAATGACAGACTGGGTATATTCTTTTGTGTCACAGAATCGAATGCATGAAAGCATGAAGTTGTTTGACAGCATATGTAACAACAAGTGGTTTACAGATACATCTATCATACTCTTTCTAAACAAGAAAGATCTCTTCGAAGAAAAAATCAAAAAGAGTCCTCTCACTATATGCTATCCAGAATATGCAGGTATTCTACTTCTGTAGAAAATTTGTAAAGTCGTATTTCTTAGGGAAAGTTTAACTCAAGCAAGATTTCAGCTTGTGAGTCACCTAACTAAATAATTCTTAACTTGAAATTATTTATCAATAGTCCTTGGAGTATTCCTAAATAATAACTTTTTATTTGAAAAGTTTAAGATAATTTTCTGTTACGAACCCAAGTCTTCATAAGTTTGGAAGGTATATTTGTGCTTTCTTTTTTTTTTCTCTTTGGGTCACATCCAGCAATGCTCAGGAATTACTCCTGGCAGTGCTCAGAGGACCATATGGGATGTCAGGACTTAAACCTGGGTTGGCCGTGTGCAAGGCAAACGCCCTACCGCTGGACTATCACTCCAGCCCCATTTGCTCCTTCATTTGTGAGCTTGAGTCAGGTATAATGTGACGCACTATAAATAAGACATGTCTCTCACTTAAAAAAAAAAAATCACTGTGTAATCTCAGACAGACATATCTGTATACAGACAAAGCAGCATCCTCTGATGCCACAAAAGAAGATCAATAATAATATGTGCATAAATAAAGAAGGAGTAGATGAGCCAGCTAACTCGTAGAGAAATTAGGAAAGGTTTCACAGGAAATAGAAACTTTCGTGATCAGATTGTTAATAGTACTAAAATATGCCACCGTGGGAAAGGGTCTAAAGTGAAAAAGAAAAGGACATATACAGTCCTGAATTTTCTCATGAGTTCTTTGATCTTGAGCAAAGTAACAGTGTTCCTAAATCTTAATCCACCATCTGTAAAATCAGGTGTTAGCCTCAAACACTTTCTGCTGATATGTTAGCACTATTCTAGGATGTTCTGGAAAGTGGATGCAACTAGCAGAACTATTTATTTAGAACTCCCACCACCCCCAACAGCATGCTCTAACTAAAACATGATAACTTAGCTTTTATCTGTCTGTTTGTTGAACATGTGAGTAAAAAATATTTTTTTAGGCACTGATCTCACTTAAAAAATACATAACACTGACTGCCTTTGACTTACATGATCAGCAAACTAATATTATACAGTTTAGTTAATTTAGCTAATTAACATGTCATTTACCTTCACTTCATCCTTTCTGTTTCTCTCTCTCATCAGTCTTCACTATCTTCGCACAGATTATGTTAAACCATTTTTATGACATCATTGCTTTTATCTTCTACAACTTCAGGTAATGACAGTGCACCTTACTAAAGCTACAGAGTCTCAATCACTATTCCAAGTCTGTTTCATCCTGCTTCCAGACCATAAACAACTAGACTACATTTAGTTAAATTCTCACTGGAACCAGGGGACTGTGTTCTTCACACTGCTTGTTACTACGGCCTGACTTGCACTTCAGAGTCACAGTTGAGCCTTGGACCGCATGAGTTTGAGCTGTATGGTTCTACTTAATGTCCCTTTTTTTCAATGAATAAACTGGAAAATATATTGGAGACTTGTAACAATATGGAAAAACTTAAAACGTTGTAGCCTAGAAGTAACTAAAAGCTAAGAAAATGTCAGTATGCCATGAATTTTCTAAATGTACTAATGATGCATTTTATCATTTTCTGCATTCATAACATATATAAAATGTTAAAATTTATCAAAATATTTCTACAGAAAAGCTTAGAGACCGTGTATGATGCCATTTATATTTGAAAGGAATGTAACGATTACTATTGTGGCTTCAAGTCAATCACAAGCTTTAAAGTTTAGGGGAGCCAATTATTATGCAAGAATTACTTTCTGCACAGACCTCTAACCCCTGTTGTTTCAAGATTTTATTATAGTTCAATCCAAAATGTTTTCACACGGTTGCTTTATCAGAATATTTCTTTTTTTTAATTCATATTATGTAAGCTGTAGTTTCACACACTTTAGTGCTTAATATAACTATAAATGTTTTCATTATTGTTATAAATTCTGATATCTATATTTTCTAGAAACAAAACAACCGAGTTTTTAATCTTACCAATGTATGTATTTTGTGATTTCCAGTTATGAACTACCTGCTTTCTGTACATCTTCCCAGAGTTCCCAAGTGAATCAGTAAACCTACAGGAATGTGATTGCTGTTGTTTACTGGCCACTGGTAAATCATCAGGAAGAAAACAGTTTTTAAATCCCATTTTGAAATGTATCAAAACTAATTAGGGAATAAATTGATATGAAAAGATGAAGCATTTAAACAATAAAAGCTGTAAGATTAGTGACAAAAAGGAAATTGAAGAAGTCCTTTTTTTAAATGGAAAGATACATCCATACTTGTGGATGGGAAAATCTTGAAGTTTCCCTGATAGCCAAAACGTTATAGATTCGCTGCACTCTGATCAAAATCTTAGAGTCAGTTTTTCCAGATATAGGAAAACACCATCCTAAAATATATGTAAAGCCACAAAAGTTCCTGAATAGCCAAAGCTATTGGCTTTGGAAAGAAAGAATAACAAAGATGGAACTACTATGTTCCTTTATTTCAGATTATATTCAGATACATAATAATCAAAACAGTATTGTATTAAGAAAAATATACACAAGAATCAGTAAATAAACCCATGGACATATGGTAATATGGCCAAAAAAGCAAAAAAAATATATAATAGGAAAGGACAATATATTTCTTAAACGGAAATGTCAAAATTGAACAGCCACGCACAGAATGCCAACCCTATCTTATACCATACATTGAAAACTACTAGAAATGTATTATTAAGTAATAGAATATATTGTTAACCATAAACATCCTGTAAGAAACAGGTAGAAAACTCTAGGATATTACTTCAGTCATTTTTTTTAATTGACAGCAAAAGCAAAGGAAACAAAAGCAAAAGTAAAAATGGGACCACATTATAGTAAAAAAAACCTTATCAATAACAAAAGAAGCCATTGCAAAGATATAACAGACTACCAAATGAAAATGCCTATTTGCAAATGTACGTCTGATCAGGAGTTAATACCCAAAATAAAAAGCTCATAATATCAATAAGAAAAGAAATGGGAGATGACCTACCATTTGGAAACTGAAGCAGGAATAAAGAAAATTTTCTTCAGAGTAACTTAAGTGTGTGGGCGTCAGAGGTTAGGTAAGACAGAGAAGGGAACAGTGTGCTAATAATTGTTGGAAATGATAATACCAGTCTAGAACTGAGCATTGAGTGTAGGCAAAGGGACATACATGACAACCTCTAAATGTATTGCAAGACACAATGTGTAAGAGAAAGGAGAGAGAGAGAGAGAGAGAGAGAGAGAGAGAGAGAGAGAGGAGAGAGAGGAGAGAGAGAGGAGGCAAAGTGTCTGCCATCTGCCATAGAGGCAAACCTTGTCCGGGGCATGGGGCCAGGTGAGGGAATCAGGGAATATTAGTGGTGGGAAATGGGCTTGGTGGAGTGATCTGTGCTGGATATCAGTCGCTTTGCATAATTTGAATCTTACTTGTATCCCTGAAATAAATCCCACTGGATCATGATAAAAAAAAAGAATAGTTTAAGGTCACTAAATGTAATCAACATTACGTGTTTTTCATCAGAAGACTATTCCTCTCCATAAGAGAAGGGAAAATATGCGCCCACATGTTCTATATGGAAACTGACTGTAATCTCTTGGCCCATTTTACCTAGTCTTAAACTCATTTTAAGTTTTCATCCTTTATGTCTTCTATCCCCTCCAGGATCAAACACTTATGAAGAGGCAGCTGCATATATTCAGTGTCAGTTTGAAGACCTCAATAAAAAGAAAGGACACAAAGGAAATATACACCCATTTTACATGTGCCACAGATACCAAGAATGTGCAGTTTGTTTTTGATGCTGTAACAGATGTCATCATAAAAAATAATCTAAAAGATTGTGGCCTCTTCTAAGTTTTTGCTGTTTATGTTAAAATGCATTTTTCAAACCAAATGAGTACTTCTATGTGGATATCTCTAGAACTAGAGTCTTGCAGCAACAAAGATTGTAGTACATGGCAGAAATTTCTGGGATCTGACCAAAGTTGTTTTTGTTTTCTCTACTGACAGTAATAGGACCTTTTTATATGTGAAAGGTAATCCTGTTACATGAGACTAAGGACAGTGTTAATGCTGGACTCTAGTGTTTGATGATCTCTGCGTATGTGTAAATATGCAAATGTATGTATACATGTATTTATAATTTAGTTTCAACTTTACATTCAGGTTTTCAGAGTGGCAACATACAATTCTAGTGCGATGGCTTCAAAATAACAGAAATATTAAATACTTTGTACTGAATAAAAGATTATTACCATGTTTGCCAAGTTTTAAGCAGCGTTATGTTATGTCCTGTAAATTTCTAAGTACAGTAATTAATATTAGGAAACACTGCAGCCCTTGATTATGTGTATACTTGTAGTCATAAAATGTTATTTGTATAAACATTGCACAGACTCTTTTAATAACATGATTTGTTCCTTAAATTCAGTGTGTTTTACTGAAATGTTCTTAAAGAGGATACACATACCTGCCTTTGAATCAGTTATTTAAAATTGTATGCATTAAATTTTTTCTTTTTAAGAATGCATGTTACCTGATTCTACATTTGATTTGAAAAGCAAAAATTTCAGATTTTTGAAAAGATACTGACTTAGACTTAAAAACAATTTTTATTCCGTTGGTTTGTTTTCACTTTGGATTTTAATATGTGGATGGTATTCATGCATTGCCTTAAAGGTGATGCTAGATTAATTTTTATACAATTGAAATAAATGTTTTTATTTATAACTAAGTTTAGGTGGGTGTTGAAAGCATTTTTTGTGGGTAAAAAATATGTCAGCATAATGAATTTTGAGACATTCATTTGTGTATTTCCTTTGGGAAATCCCTTGTACCCAGCATACATGATAGTTCTTTGGAAGATAAGAAAGATCTTAGAATACTCTGCTACTTATAACATATAAGCTTTAAACGCATATGTAGCTAATTTCAAATATTTATCACACTATTAAAAGTATTTTCCCATAGATTGCTCATATTTCCTTCACTTGCTTCACTTTATATTCTTTTTAAAATTCAGTTATTTCTAAAAATTATATGAACAGTCACACCTAGAATATGAGTAACAGTGTTTAATAAAGTGATTGTATGTATCTCCAGTAAGTGTTACATATTGGCAGTGTTGAGCTTATTCTTTTGACAATTCACAAATATGTCTCTGTGACCCATTTCACCAAAATGAACAGTATTCTCCATCCTTGCTCTCCTTTTTTTTCCCCAATTCTTCCTGAAAAGGTAATGTTTCAGTAAGTTTTACTAGTAAGTAGTTTCTCAGATTAGTTCTATGTGCTATCATTTTGTTGAAGTATGTGTATACATGTGTGTAGATGACGGCAAACTACATTGGTATTTGTTTCCATTTAGATTCTTTTCTTCTTTGTAATGTGAAGTTTATCTAACTTCCTGAAATGTGTTAGCGTAGATTCTTGATGTGCCTTCCATAAAAGAGATGTTGTCATTGACTTACCAATGGAATATCTATAATATCCATGTTGTGCAAGTATGTATGATTATCATCTAGACTGAATAAAATGACTCATGAGAAAATTTAAAAGCCACAAAGAAGCACATATTGGTGAACGTCATTGTTGAATTACTGAACTTTATTCTGTGTACTTGTGTTGCTAATAAATTCTAATAAATTTAAATTTTTAAAATTTTATAAACCTGTTGGCTTAAACACATTTTGCATTGGGAACATCTAGAAAATGTCTGTATCTTCCTGATCCATGAAATTATCTTTTTGCAATCTCACTTGCTCCAGAAGATGAGTTTTCTCTGCCCTGAGTTTTTTCCCCTGATGCGGTACCTTTTGGACTCACCCGACTAGTATACTTATAAGAGTTTATTTCCTTTCCAACTTAGTATATATCCAAAGGCATGCATTGTCATTCTCCCTTTACTTTTTTATTTGAGGCTCTGTGATTTATAAGAGAGTTCACGATAGGATTTCATGCATACAAGATTCCACAACATACTTTCCGCCAGAGGCCCTGCTGCTCTCCACTGCGTTCCAGGACTCGTTTACAGCCTCATTCCCTGCTTTGGAAAGCTCCGTTTTGAAGCCCAGTACTCAGGTTCTTGGTGCCTTTTAAAATAAGTTTTTACCCTCTGTTTTTTTAACTCTTACATACTGTCATTCATTTAATTCCTCAGTGGAGGACTTTTTTAGCCACTTTGGAACCCATCCCTTCTTCTCCATCTCTAGCAACCATTTGCTCACAGTTCAACTTTCCCAGTTCCTCAAGTCTGCTTTTTTGTTTTCATTTTCATCTCTACTTTGATACACTGAATTCAGATCTTTTCTTGAATGTTCATTTAAATGGCATATCAATTCAATTCCTCACGTCCCATTTTTTTCCCCTCCTCAAATCCAGTTAGTTATCCTAATGTGTAGTGACTTTCATTGACTCTAACTTGCCAATAACGTTATCTCCACCTGAGCATCACTTATTATGGACCCTCATCTGATTCATTCCATATTGAACGCCGCTCCATTCCTTTCCCCAGACAGAACTTGATGCCAGTCTGGGCTTTTCTAGAAGCATGATACTCTACAATACTTAGGAATATAGCACGTCTAGAACATAAGAAGTGTTTGTTCATATCTGCTAATTTTATAATATTTCTATTTGGCACTCAAGTGATAATGATTTTCATGTTCAGTTAGAATCTTTTCTTCAGTCTAACCTTTTTGGAATGCCATGATTTGGCTAGAGTTGTCAGTCTCAGTTTTTTCTTACCTTTTCAATCACAGGCTCAGTCAAGCTTGATCATTCTTAGTCCCCCATAACTGGACAAGAGACCAAAAGCTTAGTAGTCACAGCCCTATTTTCTTATAATTATGTGACGTTTCCTCAAAGTGTTTTGATTTATAAAATACCTCTTGTGGGGCCGGACTGAGCACAGTGGGGAGGGCATTTGCCTTATGCGTGACTGATCCGGGTTTGATCCCCAGCATCCCAAATGGTCCCCTGAGCTCCGTCAGGAGTAATTCCTGAGTGAAGAGCCAGGAGTAACCCTTGAGCATCGCTGGGTGTAACCCCCCCAAAAAAAAATACCTCTTGTGTAGTACTCATTGAGTATCCTTCAAAAAAATCATTATGGAAACAATTTGTTGCAGAGATAAATTATTTCACAATAATGTTGAAGTATGATCTTTAGACTAACCAGTGTTTTCCTTTGATTTCTTTGTTTGGACCATAGCCAGCTGTGCTCAGGTGTTATTCCTTACTTTGTGCTCGGGGGATCCATCCTGAGAGTGCTCAGCAAACAGTATGAGGTGTCCAGAATCAAACTGGGATTGACCCTGTACAAGGCAAGCTGTACTATCACACCTGTCATAGTACATTTTCTTTTATACTTCATCTAATACATTCCAATTTCAGTACTTACTAAATAATACCCTAACACACGTATGTTCTTACTGAATGCCAGTAGGAGCTGTAATAAACAAGCCCGTAGAGGTAAATTTGGGGCTAGGAGATTGTACAGGTGTTAGGACACATGCCTAGAAATCCCCCAGCCCGGATTTTATTCCTGGTACCACATGGGTGCTACCCTGGAGGGCCCCTAGCACCACACAATGGCCCAGTAATTCTTGGGGATCCAGGATCTAAGCAGCACAGCATCCCAGGATCCTTATATTGAACCACAGGCATGGCTGACCAAGAAACTGCTGTGGGGTCCCAGGGCCTCTGGAGACCATTTGGGAGTTTCCTCTATCCACCCCTAAACAATAATATTTAAACATGGTCAAATAAGACTTTTTGAGGATACCAAAATTGCTACCTATTTCTAAGCAGTCTTTTCAACAATTTCAACTCACCTCAATTTCTCAGAAGTATAAAAAGTGTAAAAGATATGCTACCCAGTAAGTTTTTACAAACCTATGGTAACTTGTCTTTAAGCTATTTAACATGATTATAGGCATTTTTGTATCACTATAATCTGCAGTACTAACCAGAGTGCATTATGTAAGAAAATTAATATTGTGATTTATGCTACTTGTTAATGTTGTCATTATTTATTTCAGAGATGTGTAGAAAATGGTGTTAGAGTCTAAGCTTAGGTTTCCAGTCCTGGTTCAAATTCTGGCAGTATCTCATTAATTGGATAACGTTAGGTAAGTCATTTGGCTTTCTTTTCTCCCATTTTATGTGATGAAAAGGTGAAATAAATCAGAATTAACTTAAATGTTTTCCATCAGAAGTTCATGAGTTCATAATATTTATTGAGTCCTGACAAGTGAACCTGATATTAAATACTTTTTAAAGTTGTATTGTTATTATAGACCTCATTCGGAATGGATTGAGGCTCTTTATGTTCCTGGAGCAAGCAGATGCCCTTGGTCTCTACTAGCATGAGACAGGACATATGAAGATGTTACTGGGGCCCGCTCGAGCAAATCGATGATGAACGGGAAGACAGTGATACAGTGATACAGTGATACAGTGATTGTTATTTAGCTGTAGAAAGCATTAATCAGCAAATATCAGACAATGCTTGTTTCCAAGCTTCTGATGAAATCTCTCAAGAGCAAAATAATGATCACAGTTCATCTCTGCTATAAGATCTCAGAGTGTCTGATGTTTATATTGACGCTGGCAAGTGTGAAACCAGGAAAAGGATGTATCTTTTTAGTCAATTTCAGGATACGTGCATGTGTATTTTAAATAGCCAAAAAGACCTATTCCTATGCTAATTTAGTAAATTTTCTCTTGCATTTACTGGTCAAAACCGTGCCATAGTAGTCTAATGCCATTATAACAAGAGTTGAGTGTTTTACAACTCTATAGACCGGTTGTTTGGGAATTTTCTTAACCTGTAGCCACTTGCTTTGGTGTCTTTGGTAATTTCTATTATTTACTTTGTAATTTTAGTTAATTAAAAAGTTTGGACCTCTCACTGGGGCTGGAGATAGTGCAACTGGTAGAGAGAGATAGTACAACATGCAGGGTGTTTGTCTTGCATCTGCGATCAACCCAGGATTTGATCTGACCTCCCATATGGTCCCCTTAGCCTGTCAGGAGCGATTCCTGAGCATCGCCTATTGTGACCCGAAATTTTAAGAAAAATAAATAAAAAAATAAAACTACAGAGGTTAGGAAACATATTTCCAGCAAGTCCAGAAACCCAGATATGCACACCATCTATCTATTGCAGTCAACATGTAGACTAGTGCTGATGAGGTCCCACCTGAACTAGAACACCCTGTGTAATCCTTTTCTAAAAAAATCTCTTGACAGTTAAAACATTCTTCAATTTTAGTTCCCGCGGTTAATGATACAATAATATTACTTAGAGGATTTCAAGTATTAGAATACAGTTCTAACACTCCAGCAGTGTCAGATTTCCTCCACCATTATCTCAGTCTGCCTGTGCCTTATCCCTTTTCCCAATAGCCCTCAGGCCATAAGTGTTGCAAGCTTAGTTCTATAGGCCAGTTCTTAACAAATGGTCATTGCCCATGACCATTTGTTATTTGTGTGCTGTGTTCTTTTGGAGTGCCATAGTTAAGGTTTAATATTTTGTTTATTGGGCTTACTTGCCGTATACCTGAGACTATACCAGCAAAATTATTAACACTCATTGCATGCACAGTGGTAGTTATTCAGATAAATGATTAACGATAGCTGCTGATTCATGTAGTGCCTCACTAAGCATAGAATGGACTAAAACTCTTGACAGTATAAGACTCAAGTCAAAGAAAATACTTTTCCAATTAAAATTTCTGTGGCAAGATTCTTGAAATTTAATTCTCCACATTACAAACTATATACGTGTCTTGTCTTATCAGTATTTGCCATTTTTATTAAATCTGTAGTTTTGATTTTAATTTATGAAAATGACATGTTTTTACAATTTCAATGTAAAAGTCAACTTTAAATGAGTCACTGTGAAGATTAGTTATTAAATTGAATTTCCTGTTCTATACTTTTGAATTTTAACTATTTTCTGTGAACTTTACAGTAATTTCAACTTCACAGCTTTGATCCATTAATTGCTTGAAATTTAAAAATTTTAAAATAGGATGGCCAGAGCGATAGCCCAGCAGGTAGGGGCGTTTGCCTTGCATGCCGCCAGCTCATGCCAGCCTGTGTTCGATCCCTGGCATCCCATATGGTCCCCCCAAGGACTGCCTGGAATAATTCCTGAGTGCAGAGCCAGGAGAAACCCCTGAGCATTGCCGGGTGTGACCCAAAAAAAAGCAAAAAAAAAATTTAAATAACCGTAAAGGACCATAGTGATAGCTTAAGGGTAGGGCATTTGCCTGCATGCAGCAGACCGGGTTCAATCCTCGACATCCCATATGGGACCCTGAGTAATGCCAGGAATGATTTCTGAGTAGAGAGCCAGGAGTAACCCCTGAGCATTGCTGGGTATGACCCCCCCCCCCAAATAAAATAAGAAAATAACAGTCAATGCTATATCCAATAACCCTATCTTCAGTTTTTATTGAATTACGTAGCATACTCTGTTCTGGCTCAGAATGGATTGTCAATAGAAAGATCTTGAACTTACTCCTTTCCTCACATAATCCCTCTACCTCAACAGTACCTCTTGAGGAAGGTGGTTTAAGCACTATGATATTTTTGGTGACTTCCACTCTAGGTACATCTATAAAATATATGACTCAGTTGGCAGAAGGGATTACCCTGGGAACTCCATAGCACTGTAATAAACAGAAAGGGTGCTTTGACAGCAGCTTTTGTGGTGTTCAGCAAGAGGCTGCTTTCTGGCTGAGAGCAGGCTGTTTGCTTATCTTCTTAGCTGCAGTGTGAAGTCTGACTTCTAATTAAATAAACACCTATGGGTCAACTACAGTGCTTTCCAGATAGCACAGAATATGGGGACTATCTTAATGCTTTCTGAAGTACTCCAAAGTGACACTGTCATCAAGAAAATAGCTCTTAGGCACATATGGTGACATTGTTTTGCAACTGATGCCAACAGAATGTCCCTAGGTCACCTGATTCTATTGTTCAGAGGGACATACACAAAGCATAGGGCAAAGGATTGACAAAATACAACCCCAGGTTTTGTTTTGTTTGTTTTCTGTAGGAGAAGTAGTTCCTTGTTCTAGAGTTTGACCTAAGGGGTAGGTTTCTGATTTAAGTAAACGTAATGATGTATTGTCCAGGGAAGGGGTTCAGTGAACATCATTTTTTGCTTGACCCAGCCACTAGTATTTACCAGAATAAAACTATACAGTAAAGATAGAGTATATACTATGAGTGGGGTAGGGCTGTTACTCAGGAGAACCTTACATGTAGCCTGACTGATGGCCTCTAGCCTTATGTTTGTGATCTCTTTGAACAGTACATATTTGCATATTTTAGAATAAAAGATGCACCCTGAGGGTCTGGCTTTGCCCCAGTTTGAATCTGAATGTTAACTGAGACCCTTCCTTTTGGGTTATTGACAGACTTTGGCACACTTCCAGCCACAGGGAAGAATAAAAAAATAGTATGTTTGGACAACTGCAAGATTCCATAGACAGATAAGAGAAGAGAGATGGATAATAGGGTTAATTTATATGAGGCCACTGACTAATTCAAGTTGTGGAAAGCTGTTTTATCCAATGTAGGGAATACAACCATCAACATATGTAGCAAAGAAAATGAAGAAACAGCAATGTGTTCCAAATAGAAAAAATAAGATAAAATATAGCAAAGAAAATCCTGGATCCCAATGAACTGATGGTACCTGATTTACCTGATTAGCAGTTAAACTAAGAGAATATTGATAAAATTCTCCAATCGAAAGACATAAGGTGTCTGAGTGGAAAATAAATCTGTATATTGCCTTCAGAGATTCAGCTTTAAAGGATACACACAGATAGGAAGTGAAGGGTGGAGAAAGTCATTCCGTGCCAGTGGAAACCAGTGAAAAGCTATGACGCCCATGTACTAAATAAAATTAAGATTAAAACATAATAAAAATGTCATTATATAGTGAAAATAATTTAATGAAACAAGAATATGAAATGTTTTTACACCCAATGTAGGATGACCTAAATGTATAAAGTAAAAATAACTAATCTAAAGGAAAAAATAGAATTCAATATGATAGCAGAATAGTACTTTTTAGATCACTTTCTACAAAGAAGTGGTCATCCAGAAAGAATAGCAATAAAAAATACTGATTTTTAATAACAGATTAAATTAACTTAAAATATATTAAAGAAGTAGATGCAGCCAAATGCACATTCTTCTAAACCACACATGTAACATCCCCAGCACAGATCTTATCTTTGATTATAAAAGAATTATCACTGCACTTAAACATTAAGAAGGTGTTAATAAAGAAGGATCGTAATGGAATAACAAATGACCAAAAGCAATGGAATCTAAGAACTGGTCTATAGAACTGAGCATTGAGCAGATGTGTGGGAGAATGTAATTGATGGGACTTTGGATAGTAGAGGGAAACGGGGCATTCTGGTGGGGAGTGTGGTGTCATAAGCTTTCATGCATGAAACCCTGTCACTGACAGCTTTATAAATCATGATGTTAAATAAACTTTTTAACAAATATATTATTTTTATGCTTTTTTGAACTCAAATGTATGAACTAGAAATAAATTACAGGAAAAAACTGAAAATTAAAAAGCATGCAGGGATTAAGTGGGTTATTTAAAATGTTGTAGGGTGAAGAGATATTAAAGGAAAAATTATAGTGAGGGTCTGAGTGATAGTACTGGGATTAAGGTTCTTGTCTTGTATACTGTGGACCTTAGTTCAAATCTCTAGTGCCACTTACGGTATCCTATCACCACCAGGGATAACTGCTGAGCACAGAGTTGAAGTCATTCTGCACAATACGGTGTTTCCAGACCTTCCCCCCACAAATTATGCTGACACAAATGACATTTGAAACACAACACACCAATATGTATGGGGTGAAGCAAAGCAGTTCCCTAAGGGAAGTTCATAGGACTAAATGCCAACCTCAAGAAACAATCAAGATCTGAAATAAACAACATAGCTATAGACCACAAGGTAGTAAAAAAAGAAAAAATATGAAGTTCAGAATAGATATTAATAAAATAGAAATAACAAAGACAACAGAAAGTATCAGTGAAACTGCTAAGTGATAGCTCTTTGAGAAGAGAATAAATTTGAGAAATCTTAACTAAACTCATTAATAAAATGAGAGAAATGAGCAAAAGATTCAGACTTAACTAATTTACTATGTATGTATGTATGTACTCACTAGATATGTATCTATTGCATGCATGTTTTATATAATAATTCATGGAGACTTGAAAAAAGACTACTGTTTTAAATATTTTAGGGTTTCTAATAGTAAAAAATACAAAAAATAGTATTAAAAGTCTAATTAGTATGAGGTAATTGATGCTAAATAGGCATACTTAGAGCAGTTTTGGCAATATATACAGATACAGAATCAGGTTGTATACCTGAGAGTAATGCAATGTAGTTCATCAATTATGCCTCAAAGGGCAACATGGATTGATATCTGAAGTTCAAGTTTTGAAATCTCTTCATCTATGAATTGAAAATAGTCATATAAAATCTTCTAGTACAAAATGTTTGATAGAATTTTAAATTCTCTAAATGATGGGTTCTGGACCTCTCTGGAAACAAAATTGTTTATCGAACTTTCTTCGAATTCTGTTTTCAGTAATTTACTAACATATAATGTACTTATCTATCATTTACAAATACAGGATATGTACCTGCCCAAAAAAAGTTATTAGAAATTCAAGAAGCAGAAATCTGTTTTATTTTCTGACTTAAGCACACATGACATAAATTTCCTAATACAGTATATTACAATTAAAACTTTTTTGTCAGGAAAGATACTTTTATTTAGAGAAATTAACCTAGGGATAAATGAGAGAGAAATAGAGTATGAGAGAATCCTGCTCAAGGGAATAAGGGATTCTGCAGAGGTAAAGAGTATGCAGTGCGGGGGTGAGGTGGAAAGTATGTCTACAAATTAACTTTAGCTGTTTCTTTTTCTTCAAAATGAAGTCCGAAGAACTTGCTTTTTGTGTCGGCTTGGTATTGGCCATGCTCCATCTGACTCCTGGTGGGGTTCAAGTGACAATATAAATTGCCAGGGATCTAATCTGGGTCAGCTGTGTGCAAGGCAAGCACTGTGTTCTCCGTACATCTCTCATGCCTCTTCAAGAGTATTTTTAATTAAATTGGAGGAGAAAATGTAGGGCCAAGTACCACTTCTTCCTTCTGAGATCCTCACCCAGATCTCCTACATTTAAGACTTCTGCATACAAGGCCCAAGAAACAGTATAGCAGTTAAGGTGCTTGCCTTGCATAGCATACAGTCCCTGAGCATTGGCAGCATACATGCCCTCTGAGTAATGCTGGGTATGGGCCAAAAAAAAAAAAGGAAAGAAAAAAATGTCTTGTTATAGATTTAAAACTAACATGGGACTAAAAGAGTCCTTTGAAAAAATCTACTACTATATTAGGAGACATTCAAAGCTATAATTACATAGTTTTAATATGCAGCATATTGTCTGTCTCTTCTAATTTTACGACTGTCTATAGAAGGTGAATGCAGTGCGGGTACTGAGTGCCTGATGTATGTACAGCAGTTTTCATCTTGCTTTACTAAGGCTTTCAATAACTAGAGAATTACCACAAAGTTGTTGTTAAAATATCCATACTTCAGATGAAATAAATGAATAGAGTTTAAAATCTGGTGCAATGTTGACTACTTAATAAGTGCAAAGATGGGAATAAAATTCAGGACTAGAAATCATAAATTATTCATGTCTTCAAAATCCAGTGTCATAAAGTTTTTGTTGAGTATCCCATAGTGGAGTACAGCATGTCCATAGACTAGTAAGTGTGCACTGTATAGAAGAGCTTATCAGTGGCCAAAACATTTGCTTCAGAGGCATGCAAATATGAATACATGCCATGAACTAATATTTTAGATATCAAATTAAATGTATCTTTAAAATCCAGCTATTTCTTTGTTAATTCTCCACTGAAATGTATGAAATTACTCTTGACTTATATTACTTTTTAGGAAGAGAAAATAATTTTCCTTCCACAAAACTCTTGATTTCCATGGATAAGTCCTCAAATTTAGAGAAGTAGTTAATGTGGATAGAAAGCTTAGATTTAAACTTTATTCTCATTCTGAAATGCCTTGGTTTGGGTTGATGTAAAATGACCTTTACTGTGCGAGGTAGAGGAGATAATCTCATTTTCACTTCAAATGTGTGTGCTATAATTAAAAAGAGAAATGCACATTTTAAAGTCCATACTCTAAATCTGGGTTATTTAACTAGATGTATATTTTTAGCTCATACATGGAGTAGGAGAGTAGACTCAAAAGGGCACTGGACAGTTACTAAGATGGGGTTTATAGTCTATCTCTTTCATGTTCTTCAGCCAAATTTTTAATGGGTTTTTAGATGTTGTTATTACATTGTGTTTTGTTTTCAATATGTTCAATCCCCCCAGCCAAATTCCTTTCTTCCTCCACACCTCCCACAGGACTGGGCAGAGCTCAGTTATGATTAAAAAGCTTCCGACTTTTTCAGAAAGAGTAACTCCTTGGAGCTTTGGAGGAGGACAGGAATTTGATATTCTGAAGGACTTAATCAGGATAAGGTATCAAATTTGCCAAGGCTTTAAATGTACATGTTGTTTTTTGACTAAAGACAAATAAAAAAAATACCCTTCTGTATGTATATAGTCTCTGGAGTCTCCGGATTTTTTTTGGTTGTTTTTATATTTTGTTTTGTTGAACGAGACACACCTAGCAGTGCTCAGAGATTATTTCTGACTCTGCATTCAGGATTCACTCCTGGTTAGCTCAGGGGATATTATGGGATGCGGGGATTGACCTGGGGTGTGTGCAAGGCAAGAGCCCTAGCCACCTTGATTCTCAGGATTTGGATTACTTGATTTATTAGTATCAGTCTCACAAAAGTTCATTTACGTATGCTTCTCTTTTAGTATGATCCATTAGAATATGCATGTATGTACATCGTTCCCTGAGAAACATGATGTTTTTTCTACTTGGCACAAAGAGCAACAAAAAGTAACAATATGTAGTATGTGAATAATTTTATTATTATTATTATATGGGTAATATATTTGTACTTGATTGAGATTATTAAGGTACATTTTTGAATTGTCTGGTTCAAGTTTTTTTTTTTTTTTTTTTTGCTTTTTTTGGGTCACACCGGCGATGCTCAGGGGTCACTCCTGGCTCTGCACTCAGGAATGACTCCTGGCGGTGTTCGGGGACCATATGGGATGCCGGGGATCGAACCCGGGCCAGCACAGGCCAGCCGCGTGCAAGGCAAACGCCCTACCCGCTGGGCTATCGCTCCGGCCCCCTGGTTCAAGTTTTTAAGAACCAGCTGCTTTTAAATTGCTTTCATGCTTATGACAAAAAAAAAAAGATGAGGTTTTACCCAAATTACATTTTTTGTAGATTTTAATCAAACACTGTAATGTTTAAAAAATTAAAAACTTTTTCAGTTAACCGTGTGCATAGAAATATAAGTTCTTTTTTTTATGTCATTCCACCTATTTTTAATCCATGCATCACTATGTAGAATGCACATTCATTGTTTATTTACTTTCGTTAGAGTGCATTTTAGAAGCAGATTTTTATATAGGAAAAAAAATCTATGAATATTGTCACTTTATTTCACAGAGTTCAATTTTGTTTTTTAGGGCCTGTGGTTCCTCCTGGTATAACTAAGTGGATAACCACAATCAATGGTTTATCTGCTTTCTAAGCAGTAGAAAACTGGGCACTTGACTTTAAGTCAGGGTTATCCCGCAATATCCCTCAATGTCCTGATAAATGCAAATGGAGTCCATCTATTACAAGCTACATGTGTCCATATTTCCTAATTAAATGTTATCCTTCTTTGCCTTTGGCAAAAGTGTCTTTACGAATATCATCAAGGACACAGGAAGAAGGACTTTATCAGTAAACGCACAGATACCAGATGGTCAGGAACAATCCAAGCATCAAGTAGGGATCTTGCCTTGTATGCAGCCAACCAGGACTTGATACTGGTGCCACATATAGTGCCTGGAGCCACTCCAGGGAATGATCCCTGAGTGCAGAATTAGTACTACTTCTAGAGCACTTCCAGGTGTGGCCCACTTAAAAAATGCACATTATAGTTTATCTGTAATCATAAGCAGAGGGCTGGAGAAAGAGTACAGAGTGTCAGGATAAGGTTGCTTGCTTTGCACCCAAATGACTTCCATTTGATCTCTCCTTGTCGTGCCAAGCATGATTCCTGAGTGCACATTCAGGAATAACCACTGGGCACCACCAGATGTGGCCTCCAAACCAACCAAACAAAAAAAGCACAAAATGGCTACCATATGATCAATTCTTCCTCTGGGAATCTTTCCAAGAACAATAAAGATATTCACCTGTTAAGACAGCTGTGCCCCCATATTCATAACAGCGTTATTAACAATAGCCAAAGTAAAGAAATAAAGAGTCCATGAACGAATAAATGAATAACAAATGAATAACATATATCTATGCCACAGGATGGACTATTATTGACCTATGGCAAGGAATCCATGTCTTTTGTGACAACAGAGATGAATCCTCAAGGCATTAATTAAACTGAATGATGTGATTCCATGTCATCTCATTTGCATTTTTTAAATTTTTTATTTTTACAATTACAAAGATATACAATTAAAAAGTTCATATAAAAAACATAAATGGAAAATTAAAAAAAAAGAACCAAAAATTAGAAAAAGTGACCAAACTTGGGACACACTTAGAGGTGTAGAGTAAATTTCTTGCCTGCGACAAGCACTGTTAGATCCTGGCACTATGTGACACCCAGCACCCAGCACTCACTGATGAGGCCCTGGTGGTCCTGAATACTGCCAGATCTGTGCAGCAACACAACATCAACCTGAACAGTTAATTATCAGGCCCTACTGAATAATCTGTTAGTGACCAGCTGGTCTGCATACTACTGGGGCCACTATCAAGAAAGAGAGAGAGAGAGTGCAGCAAATAGTGCATTTGTCTTCACATGGCTGACCAGTGTTTGATCTCTGGCATCCAATATGGTTCCCCCAAGCACTGCCAGGAGTGATTCCTAAGTCAGAGCCAATAGTAATCCCTGAGCATCACCAGGTATGCCCCTGTGTCCCCCTACCCCCAAATCAGACTTCTTGTTAGGTCTAAGTGAGAGTTCCCCAAAGAGCCTGCAGAGCTACAGAAGAGAATTGGGGAGGAGTAATTGGATGAAGCTGACCAAAAGGAAAAACTTAGTTTTGAGAACTTTAGGAAATATATACTGTAATATGATTTCTAATAGCCAGCACTGTTCTGTGATAGAAAGTTATTGAGAGCAGATTCTAATGGTCCTCATCATGAAAGAAAAATCTTTTTATTGTGTCCCCTCCATTTCTTTGTTTTCATTTTGTTTTGGGCCTGTGATTCTTCTTGGCATAACTAATAATCAATTGTTAATATCCAGAGAAGCTCATAGCTTATCCCTGCCTCTGTGCTCAGGGATCACTTCTGGCAGTAATCAAATTTGGCAATTTATACCTACCAAACATGTGGTCCAGTCCTATTTTAACTTAATTTAACCTAAGCAGTAAATAAAAAGGAAACATTATAAAACTATAAAACTGCCTTACTTGCTCAAATGACTCCTTCCACCTTCTCCATTATAAACAGATCAAAACTGTTGGCGAGGCAATAGTGAAAATAAACTGTTTGTATGAAACTGTCTGGGTGATTTAGTGTGCTGCTTACCCTCTCCCCAACTCAGGACTTCCATTATGAAATCTTGATAATAGGGCTATGAAGATACTATAGGGGTTAGGACATATGATTGACTCAGGTTTGATCTTCAGTGTAACATAACATTAGCAGGTTTGGCCTGGAGCACCGTAGAAACCACTGGCATGGCCCAGGTGTCTCCCCTGTACCACAGAAACCAAACAGTACTGCATCCTTGGGACACATTAAAACATCTGTGCATATTGGCTGAGAAACAGAGTGACCTTTAGATCTCCTGAACATCACTTGAAAGCTCCCTCAAAGTAAATGTTTAATCCTCTTATAAGTGAGTTCAGGACTAATGTGCTCAGTTTACCCAGCACATAGTATGAATGATAGTTCATGACAGTATGAATGATACTTCTTGACAGTGATTGTAATGAATATATTATAGACAGTAAGAATGAATAGAATAACTCTTCTGACAAAAAGGGAAATATATGGAGATAAGACAGCTATTTAATTGCAATTCAAAGCAAAATGAAATCAGTTCTGAAAACTGCAGTGAAAATACACACAAGGTAACCTTTGCAGCTATTTGGGGTCCCCGACAGTATTTGGGATTCTTTGGGTTCCCTGGTCACATTCAGGTCTGCTGTCTGTCTTCTCCGGCCAATGGACAAATAGCCATGATTCTTTTAGAAATTTTAGCCAATTTAGAAAATCCAAGCCTTTTCTTTTCATGGTTTACGCCAGCTCCTGATATGTTGCTTTTCTCTCCCCTAGTTTAGTAAACAATAATTTTAACAATATTTCTAGTATCTTGTATAAACACAGTAAGAGGGATAGACATATATAGCTACACCAGAGATTAAATATATAGGGTGATCTTTCTGGGGAGATCACGTCATATGATCCAAACTATGCTCCCTAGACAGATTGATCATTTCCATCCCCTCAGGGTCTTATCTCCAACAACAAGAGCCTTGCTTTACTCCAAGGAAAATCTTTCTGTGCTCTGCTCTGCTCAACTGCTAGGCCATTCACAGTGCATCTTAGGTCAGAACAAAGCTGTTCTGATCTTTATTGTAAACTTTGGGGTCAGAGCAAGGCTTATTCAAAAAGCTGTCCCATTTCGAACCCAGGGGTGAATTCTTTCCCTGGTGCCATCCAGTCCTTCGTAGAGGACTTCTATAGAGGTAAGATCAATCTAAATGGTACTGAGGCTTATAGTTGGAAAATATGACAGAATCCCAGGAGTAAATGATTTAGAGATAAAATAACTCACCACTATTCTGCCCTACCATATTTTTTTGTGTATACAAGAACAAATCCCTTTGCACAAGTATATGTAAGGCTTGTTGGAAGGAAAAAACAATCCCTTATTAGCACTTACCAGGGCTAGCAAGTAAGCCAGTAATCCAACAGTTAACAATCTGTTCTACTTAGGTTCCAGTCTCTCTACCCCCAGCTTTCTTAGCATATTTATTTAGTTTTTCTCATTTCACCTTCTGAATGATTTTAATTACTATGAATAAAGGCAACCTGGTATAAGAGGCTATAGATGGACTAAAGGACTTATGGAGGAAAAGTCTTTTGAAAGATTCATAAATTAAGAAGTTAGAAAAGGAAAGCATTTCCTTATCAAGTTCTTCCGGAAAGGGAAATTGTTGGGGGAAGCAAAGTTTTCTTGAGTTTTTTGAAAAGCAGAAAATAGAACATCTCTGGACTAAAAGAGATTGTATTGGTTTCCTCTTATTGTTGACGTGGGTTATCATGAATGTGTTGCTTAAAGCAAGATAAATAATTTCCTTAACATTTTGGGTCGTGAGAAGACTAAAATGAGTTTGAAGGGACTGGAACAGTAGTCCAGGGGTAGGGCATTTGCCTTGCAAGAAGCTGGACCCCTACTCAATCCCTAGCATCCCATATGGTAATTTCTGAGTGCAAAGCCTGGAGTAACCCCTGAGCATTGCTGGGTGTGACCCAAAAAAGCAAAAATACATAAAATTTGGCCAGAGCGATAGTCCAGCAGGTAGGGTGTTTGCCTTGCATGCAGCTGACCCAGGTCCGATCCCCGGCATCCCATATGGTCCCTTTGAGCACTGCTAGGAGTAATTCCTGAATCAGAGCCAGGAGTAATCCCTGAGCATCGCCAGGTATGACTCAAAAAAGCAAAAAAGAAAATAAATAAATAAAAATGAAATGGGTTTGTAGTCTGCACTGGTTTTCACATATCGAACACACATCGGACAGCTTGCCAGGCTCTGCCATGCGGGCACTATACTCTCATTACCTTGTGGGGGCCTCTCTCAAAGGGGTGCATAGAATATTCATGATAATTTGGATGTAAATCAGGGCCACATAGCGACCGTGGTGCAATGGGGAAAGCTAGTATCTGCTCTGCCGGGTGTTCTGCGTCTGTGGCTCAAGCATTCCTGGGCTTGAAATACTCTCCTCTGAAGGGCGGGTCTCTGAAGGGTGGGTCCTTGTAGGCTGGGTTTCTGACAAGCCGGGCTGGAAGAGAGCAGCATGGAATGCCTTCAAAGGCATCAAAGAAATAGCTAAAGGACAAAGAACCTCCGGCTCCAGGCACATCTATTTGACTCCACCATTCTCCCTGTGTTAACATACGCCTCAGAGACCTGGGCCCTACGAAAGCAGGATGAGAATGCTATTCGGGTCTCCCAGAGAGGAATCGAAAGAGCTATGCTTGGAATAAGTGAGAGAAGAAATCCGAATTCCGACCTCCATCGCTATTCAAGAATCAGGGATGCTGTCTCATTTGCCAAGGCATCGAAAATCACGTGGGCTGGACATGTAATGTGATTTGGAGACGACTGCTTGACTAGAGCCATTACCAATTGGTTCCCACTGGATGTCAAAAGATCACGTGGCCGCCCACCTACAAGATGGTCTGACTTCCTTTTAAAGACCCTGAAGGAACGGTTCGAGGCTCTTCATAATTGCTGAGTCAACCAGATGCCATTGGGCTACACTGGCACATGATAGGGTCCAATGGGAATGTTACTGGCGCCTGCTCGAGCAAATGGATGAATGACGGGATTCAAGTGATCAAGTGATCAAGTCTGCACATCATGGAGATTGTAGAGGGGAAACTGTTTCCTTGTCTTGTAAGGTGCCCCCCATTCCTGTTCTGTGGTCTATAATCTCTTCTTCACCCTAACCTCTTCCCTGTGACCTATGTAGCAGCCTTTTAATTTTCTAGATATATTTTGCTATTTCTTCCTCCCTCCTTAAAGAAGTTTATGACTGTATTGGGTCTAGCTGGAAAATGTAAAGAATACTCTTCTATTTCAAGATTTGCAACGTGACCACATCTGCATAGTTCCTTTTACCATTTAAATTAAGATGACTATGATAAAAAAAAAAGGGAACTGGTATTTGAATCTCTTCTCTCTGGAACCCTAAGTCTCTCTCTTTTTTTTTTTTTTTTTTTGCTTTTTTGGGTCACACCCGGCGACTCTCTGGGGTTACTCCTGGCTCTGCACTCAGGAATTACTCCTGGCAGTGCTCGGGGGCCGGATGGGATGCCAGGTATCAAACCCTGGCCGGCACAGGCTGGGCACGTGCAAGGCAAACGCCCTACCGCTGGGCTATTGCTCCGCCCCATGAAACCCTAAGTCTCTTTTGCAAATGCCTCTTTATCTACCTGGAGTTCTGCAAGCCAGGGAGTGAAGAAGCTGTACTGCACGTGTACTTTTATAACTACAGTAAATAATCCTTAAAGAACTTTTGTAACTACAGTAAATAATTCTTAAAGAATTATTTACTACAGCAAATAATAATTCTTAAAGAATTTATTTACTACATTCTTCCTTCCTTCCTTCCTTCCCTCCTTCCTTCCTTCCTTCCTTTCTTTTTCTTTTCTTATTAAAATTGAAAATTCTTTTTTATTTGTGAAACACTTTTAATATACATTTCCCCCCCATGAAAAAAAGATTTTATTTACTACAGTAAATAATTCTTAAAGAATTATTTACTAATTTTTAAAATTGAGGTTTTATACATATATATTTATGTATATGAATATTCACAAAACTATTAAAGTATTTAATAGCCTGGTTAAAAACATAAAATGTATGTACTCTGTCATACAAATAGAGTCATCCAAAATATATGTTACATATACATATAAACATTTATGGAGTTGCCCACTGCACCCATATCTGATCATATCTTTCTCATAACCTCCAGAGCTAATAAGGGTTCTGAAGCTTGTGTTTTCATACTTATGTTTCTTTATTACTTTCCATATATGTATATGTTGTTTAATTATCAAAGGGGCATATTTTAAGTATTTTTGAAGTTAAATATGACATTATGGCACATGTTTTATGATTTAATTTGTTCAGCAAAAATTTTAAGATTTACTAACCATGACATGTGTAATTTTTAATTTATTTCAACACTGAATTTTAGTATATTTTGTTGTAGCACAGACTTTTGATATGCCAAAAACAGTAACAATAATGGACCTCATTCCCAATGAATGGAGATGTTACTGGTGCCGCTGGAGCAAATCAATGAACAATGGGAAGACAAGTGACAAGTGATTGTATCCCAGTTTGTGTAGTATTTTGTATTTGATTTTTTTATGATTTCCTTTTAAATTAATATTGTCATAAAATGTTTTTGGTTTTCTTGGATCAGACCCAGCAATGTGCCCAGCGGCTGCCCTGGTTCTGCACTCAGGAATTACACCTGGTGGTGTTCAGGGACCATATAGAATGACAGGGATGGAGCCTGGGTTGGCCACATGCAAGGCAAACACCCTGTCTGCTGTACTATCACTCCAGCCCCTGTCATAAACATATTCATCCTGAGCATATTCTTAGGGAGTTGGATGATCAAGGCAAGCATAATCACAATTTAAGTTCTGCTAGATATGAACTTGTTTTTCATGGTGGGTGTAGCAATTTTTACTCCTACCAGCATTTTATAAAATTTGCAGTTTATTCACATATTCTAGAACACTTGACATTGTGAAATTTGCAGCCAATTTGCATCAAGGCAGCAATGTTTATTCCATTAATAGCTGCTGGGAGGCAGAACTTGTGGAATGTTGAATTTCCCCTCCAAGGCCATCTCTGCTTTTGCTTCCTTGTGAATCATCCTGAGGTCAGACATAGCCATTGTGATAAGAAGTCCTGTTTTATAAAGCAATTCCAAAGACAATCAATTGTATGACTATCTGTATTCTTGAAGCTCAATGTTGATTATCATACAGTCTTGTGCCTATATATGAACTAGCTTAGGTGATCTCTACAAGACAAGGGGAACATTTGCTGTATGAGGTATCTGTGTGCAAGCTAATATGATTGTCAGCCTTTTCTTCATATCTGGAGTGTAGAGTCAGAATTAATTCCCTTCATTTTGGATAAGTTCCATTGTATATGGACAAATAAGCACAGAATTGGGATAGGAATTTAGGGGGAACTTCTTACAAAGTGAAGTAGAGGACCAAATGCTACATAAGAAAAAGTTAAAATGTACTGTTCCCTTCATCCTCAATTTAAGTAGTCCTAGGTTACATTTCTAACAACACCTTGAACACTGTATACAGCTTCTACTGAGATCCTGAGCAAATCTTTGCTGGGTGTCTTATCCATTACTTCACAAATTTTTTGGGAAAAAAAGTCTATCCTGGGCCAAAGTGATTGCTCAAAGGACTGGAGTACACACTTTGCATGTAGAAAACCCAGATTTGATCACTGGCAATACAAAGTCATCTCTGAACCACCAGGAGCATCTCCACGTCCTGTGGTGGGAATATCCCCTGGCCTGCCAGAATTGCCATCTCTACACCCCCTAAACATAGTAAAAAATCAGAGGGTCTGTTCTCTGACAAGGCAAGCTTCTTCTGAAATATATAAAATGCAAATTTAAACCGGTTTATATAAGCAAATAAGTAAAGTGCTGACTCATATACAAAGGCAGTCTAATTGTCATGCAGACTTGAATACCTTTCTATATTCAAAGTGTGTGACAACACTGCCATACTTGGCTTCTCTCCTTTCCACTATGTGATAAATTCATTCCTATAAGCTTTTCTATGTGGTAGGAGAGAAGGCTATGGTCATAAACTTAGGTCAATTTCACCTTAGTTTGTGAACTGATACAGACCCTCTCTCTTCATAGTGTCTATATTATCTCATAAAGGTTCACATATATGCTTCTGGGAAGTGTCAGCACATTTTTGACCATCATTGTAATTAAAGAGCTGGGTTATATTGATGAGCAAAATCAAATCTGAAGCTCAAACCTGTCACGTGAATATTTTGGGATCATTTATTGACCCCCGCCCAAGCCCCCAACCACTTTTAATGAAAATGAAGCATTTCTCCAATGGAAATAGTGACAAAACATGAACTAATATGCACACACAACAAACACACATACACTGTTGGGGCCCGCTTTAATTAAATCCAGTTAGGGGTTTCCGTAAGTTGGCCCCATGCAGAAAAGCCTCTTAACTGGCTCTTTTATAGCATGCACCTGTCAAACTGTCAGTCTCTAAATTTTCCCTCAGTGCCAGATGGTTGCTTAGAATGTTTTTGGATTTAAGTACAAAAATGTGTTTGAAAAGTCACTTTCCACAGATTCCTTAGACTTCAGGGCTAAGAGCTGTTCTCAACTGTAGCTTTCATGCTGAGGCATTTCTTTTGAGGAACTCAGACTTGACAAGCACAATTTTACTCAGTTATTTTTCCTGTAATTCATCAGGCTTTTATGTCTTTAAACCTTAGTGATCAAGTGCCTATGTCTATGCCTTTATTGCAAGAGCATTTTATACTTTTAAAAAAAGACTTATATGGGGAAAGGTGCCCACTAAATCTGTCTACTGACACCAAAAGCCTAACTTTCTAAATTAATGATGTCTAATTTTATTATTGAATAATAACAACCTTCAAATTCCAAGAATATAGGTCCATTTTATATTCCCTTTGAACCTATTAGACAGTTCCTAATGTTTTTGTTTATTTGGGAACTATACTTAGCAATGCTCAGGGCTTATGGGTTCAGAAATGATTCCTACTGGTGTTCTGGGAACCATTGTCCTGCCAGGAATCAAACTGGGGCTGTCTGTGTGCAAGACATGTGTCTTAACCCCACACTATCTCCCTAGTACCCTTCCTAATGTTTTATGCTTATTATTTTGTTATCATGCTTGAAATCACTATACTTTTTATCTGAATGGTTGTGTATTTAGTTTTTAATCATCTAGGAGATTGATATACCATATCTATAGCTTATATGGATTCTATAATTTAGTTTATACTTTCAATTTGTTTCATCTATTTATTTATTTTGCTCTTTGGGTCACACCCGCTATGCTCAGGGGTTACTCCTGGCTTTTCACTCAGGAACTACTCCTGGCGGTGCTTGGGGGACCATATGGTATGCCAAGGGTCAAACCCAGGTGATCAAATGCCCTACCTGCTGTGCTAACGCCCCGGCCCCTAGTTTATACTTTTAAATAGTGTTTATAAGTTCGTTACTTTTTGATAGATTTTATTTTGAGCTCATAAGTTCAAATTTTGAGCTCGCAAATTATATTGATCAACTGGTATCCTGAGAAATGAAGGACATCTCTGTGTAGCACCTCCCTATTTTCTCTTCACTTTCTTGGAATGAAAATGTACTCCTTTTTTAAAACTGTATTTCTCAAGCAACTGAAAATGGGAAATTCTGAATATACTAAATATGAGATATACACGTGTTGAAGTAAAACTATTCTGTCTTCCTTTGACTCCATTTATTTATTTCATTGAAAATCTCTGCCTAACCAGGAAATTGATGATAATGCTCATAACTGAAGAAATTCCAAGGAAATGCTTATTGATTTTTTCTTTGGGGGTTTTACAAAATAGATTAGCATGATAAAGATTCTGAGTGTGTCAGAATAAAGACAGCTGCTGAACTGAGTATAACCGAGTATCTCAGAAACTTAGTTACTATAGAGTAATTTTGTAGAACATATTTCTATAAAATTTTGTGCTTCTACAAATGTGTCAAAGCAACAAAAACTTAGGATCTCGGTAAAAAGCTAGAATATGTGTTGGAGACAGGGGACACATTTTGGGAGAGTGACGGAGGAAAAACAGACACTCGGGTGGAGGATGTGGTACTGGAATGACATGCAAGAAACACTTTCATTAACAATATCAAAACCTGAGCGATGCCTAAAATAAAGTAGATTATAAAATTCTTATAAACCTAATGCTTAAGAAACGTACTAAGGGAAATTCTGGCATGTTAAGAGTTCCCTTAGTAAGACAATAGTATCACTGTCACTGTCTTCCCATTCATCATCGATTTGCTGGAGCAGGCACCAATAACATCTCCATATGACCTGTCTCATGCAAGTAGAGCCCAAGGGCACCTGCTTGCTCCAGGAACATAAAGAGCCTCAAACCATTCCATTAAGTCATGGGAATGAGGTCTATAATTGTTACTGGTACCTGGCATATCAAATATGACACAGTTAGCTTGCCAGGCTCTGCCGTATAGCATACTCTTGTAGTCATCTCAAAATCCAGCATTTATTGATGAACCTCTTGCTGCCGCATGAGCTGGGCTGGGATAGGCTGGTCTGCTGGGTGGAATTCTGACGAGGAGGAAGTCCGGATGTGGAAAATGGAGGCCCTCATGGAGTGGGGGTCATCTGGCTTGTTGTGAGGCTCTGCTGGGGTGGCGGGCCAGGGCTAGAACCTGCCATCCCTCCCTGGCACCTCATGAGCGGCTGGGCACAGTGAGAGCCAGTAGCAGCTCTGCCCCATGTCTTGCATTGATAATAAGGGATTTTTTTCCCTCCTTCCTATAAACCTTTTGCATATGTTTAGACCAAAAGGTTTTGTTCTATAAACACAAAAAAGATGGTCTGCAGCTCAATGGTGTCATTTTAACTCAAAATTATTCTTAATTCCTCCTTCCCCCTTATAGAGGTTTCTATGAGGGACTAGAAGGTACCATGAAGAGTCCAGCCTGGCTACTATATGGGACAAGTTTTAGAAGCCCCGCTTTAATCCAATGAAGGTTGAAGGTCAGACACAGCAGCTTTTGCTCTGACCTGAGATAAAGTGCATGGCCTTGCAACTGAACAGAACATGGCAGTTTGTTGATGGAGACAGGACCCTGAGGGGGAGGAAGATGATCTGTCTAGTTGGGGAACATAGTTTGGACTATATGACATGATCTTCCCCCAAGAAAGATCATCCTATATATTTAATCTTGGGTGCAATTATATATGCCTGTCTCTCTTACTGTGTTTATGTAAGAAATATTGAAAAAATATTGAAATGATTGTTTAATCACTATCACTATCTTTCCCGCTCATCATCAATTTGCTCAAGCGGGCTCCAGTAACATCTCCATATGTTTTGTCTCATGCTAGTAGAGCCCAAGGGCATCTGCTTGCTCCAGGAACATAAAGAGCCTCAAACCATTATATTAGGTCATGGGAATGATCTAGCATAATTGTTACTGGTATTTGGCATATCAAATATGATACAGGCAGCTTGCCAGGCTTGCCCCCCTGGGTGGTATACTCTTATAGTCACCTCTAACTACAGCATTTATTGATGAACTGTGTGGCAGGAAGAGTAGGCCCTCAGTTCTTGCATTTACTGATGTACCATGCAGCCTCAAAGTGGCTACACACCACAGGAAGAACCGGAACAGCTCTCCCGATGTATCTATGTCTCTGGTTCATGGCCGACAACCTGGAAACAGTTCACGGGCAGGTCTACTGCACCTCCCTAACAAAACAGAGGTTGGGGAAAGGGACCCCAGCTCCATCTCCAAGTCGCTGAGACCAGCATACCTGGGCTTGAAGTAGGCCTTCTCTCTATGGTGGGGCTTTGACAAGTCAGGCTAGAGATCAGCTTCTCTCTTGTGTGGAGCTCTGACGAGCTATGGTATCTGGACATTGAAAATGGCTGCCATCAAGGGGTGGGGCTTCATCTGGCTTCTTCCAAGACTCTATTGGGGTGTCAGGCCAGGGCCACAAACCACCTTCCTGGATGCTTCATGATCAGCCGAGCACAGGGGGCACTGGTAGCAGCTCTGCCCCATGTACCTATGTCTCTGGTTCAAGGCCGACAGCCTGGGGAGCAATTTGTGGTCAGGTCCACTGGGCCTCCTGGATGGGACAGAGGTGAGGGAAACGGACCCCAGCTTCATCTCCATGGAAGCACAGTGAATTTAACCCTATCATACCATATTTAATATGGAAGCCTCACTTCACTTCACTTGATCACTTGAATCCCGTTATTCATCGATTTGCTCGAGCGGGCACCAGTAACATTTCCATTGGACCCTATCACGTGCCAATGTAGCCCAATGGCATCTGGTTGATTCAGGAATATGAAGAACCTCAAACCGTTCCTTCAGGGTCTTTACAAGGAAGTCTGACCATCTTGTAGGTGGGCGGCCACGTGATCTTTTGACATCCCATGGGATCCAGTCGGAAGCCTCACTACTGACTCCTATATGCCCTATTGTTCTAGTCTTTGTTTCATTGTTTAATTTATATTTTCTCTTTGTTTCTGTTGCCTGTTTTTTAATTCCCTTTATTTGAACACTGATTTACAAAGTACAAAAGCTTTTCACAGTACACTTGTTACAAGCACTTGTTGTCATTCTACAACAGTCTCGCCACCAGTGTGCTCCCACCACCACTACCACCAAAGACCTTCCTTTCCTACCCTCTCTTCATCCCCAGCCTGCTCTCCTAGCCAGCACTAATTGTATCGATTATAGCAATGTATAAGTAGTAATGGTATTGATAAAATCATCAGCTTTTCCTGGATTGTTACAAGCTGAATTTAGTTCATCATTATTTCAGGTTTTTGCAACTACTGTTTCAACCTATCTGAGCATATTCTGAATAATATAACTCATGCTGTTTTGTTAGAGCTAATTTGCTAAATATGGTCAAAAACATACTCTTAGAAGACGGTTTATTAGAGATTATTAAATCTCTCCCTGACCCATTGGGTCATCTGATCCCACTGTATAAGAGACTACTACTGTGTTCTACAAAGTAGATATTGTGTCTACACATTTTTTTATGTTCTTACAGAGTAGAAATTGTGTATACACACTTTGTTATGTTCTTACAGAGTAAAAATTGTGTCTACATGCTATTTCTTTTTCTTTTTCTGAGAATTCATGTGGCCATGGGCTGGTACATGTCTGCAGTGTGTTGGTCCCCTTGGAGATTTCTAGCTCTAGTTCATATCTGAACCATGGCCAGAGTGAGGTTACAATAGCACCAGGAGGAATTCTGGGTGCAGCCATGTGACCTTCTTGAGGGTGGGACTTGGGGGAGGGAACTGGGGAGGAGCCCAAATCCCGGATCTAAGAAAGTCTGCAGGAATAAGCCACAGATGACCCGTATACCTGAATTTGAAAGACGGCTTCTCTCATGAATGGGGCTCCTTTGAGCAGTGGTGTCCAGCCTGGGAAATAGCTGCGATTGTGAGTGGTGGTCTCCATATCTCTTTGTGGTGGCTGTTGGGGCTTTGTTGAAACAGGCCGGAGGACGAGCCTGTCTGTCTTCCAGATCACCCCATTTTCAACTTGTTGCTGCAGGATGAGCTGGTGCCATGTCTGCAATTTGTTGTTTTCCTTGGAGATTTCCAGCTGCTCTCTGAACTATGGTCAAAGTGAGGTTGCAGTGGTGTTGGCTGGAGTTCTGGCTGTGGCCATGTGACCTTCTCTGCTACCTGTCCTGCTTTAAATCCATTTTTTAATTTTCTCAATAGAATTTTCTTAAAAGCATGATTGTATAGTTCTATGTAAAGGCAGAAATTAGAAAATATCAATACATATGACTATTACCATCTTTAATTTTACAGTCTACTGGAAATTTTAGTAAATAAACCAGTTATAATCACATTTCCTAATGGACATTTGATGGTACATTGAAGAGTATTATCTCAAGTACCTCAATGTTATCTCAAGCTCAACAATGTTAATTAAGTTTTTTTTTTTAGGAAAGAAATCATATCAATGATTTGGATGAATGAGTGATGGTGATCTGGCCATCTGTCAGGAAGCAGTGTTCCAAATAAGAAAAATATATATTCTGCAGATAGAAGGATAGAGAAAGCATGCTGGTTTAAGTGAACTAAATTAAGCATTTTATTTAGCTATAGCATGGAGGGAATTTAGGGGACGGAAGCAGTGAAAAGATGAGGTAGAAGCCATGCAGTCTTGCAAACAACTTTTAAGAGTTTGAACATGATCCTACTGTTAAAGTGGAAGTCTGAGGGCAGAACTCCAGGTGAACTAGTTAATTGAGTCAGTCTCCTGGATCCAAAAAACTAGTCAACTGAAAACAGATGGGGGTCGGAGAGGGCAGCAAATAAAAGGGAGACCCTAGTCAGGCCTGCCCCTTCCTTATCCCTTGTTATCTTCAGCACTTCCTTGCTCTCTCACTTCCCGGCTAACTGCAGGATCAGATAAGGGGGATTCACATGCCCCAAACCAGACCAGAGTGACGTAAAACTCTTAGGTCTGAGCAGAGTAGGACAAGGATCTTCCATTCAGATACGCGCATGCTGGAGACCACAACTGCGGAAACCGCGAATAAAGTCAAGGAGAGGCTCGGCAAGGAGATTTCACACTTTGAAACCCATTACGTAAGTCTCGAAGACATCTTGAAAATGAAAATTAGAAATAATAATAATTTAGGATCTGGAGAAATAACACAGCAAGTAAGGAGTTCAGCCTGCACGCACCCAACTGGTTTGAATTCCTGACACCCCAGATAGTCCACAGCACCACCTTTAGAGTGATCCTTGAACATCTCGGTGTGACCCAAAAAACAAGCATAAAATAATAATTCATTGTTTTGTTGGAGAAACTTTTCTTATTTTATTCGTTGATTTAGATATGTGCAGTTGTTTTAATTTCACACAATCTATACTGTAAAAATACCAAAATGAAACAAAGTCTAAGAAACTATGATATGGTATGGTTCTATTTTAGTATAGATGTGAGAAGTAAATACAGTTTCAAGAATTTCCACAAAATACTGTCTACGTTTTCTTTTATTTTGCATTCAAATAAGGGAAGACCTGGCATGCTCTTTAAAATGAGACAATATATTACAATTGAACTATTTACCATTGTTTATATTTAGAAAGAACTGTGCACTATAATCATCAGATTATATGCTATGCCTGACCTACATTTCTGTTTGAATAAGTCTTTAAGTTATGAAAACCCTGTATCTAGAGCTGTGGTTGTTTCATAACTGAGCATCAGAACCAAGTATAACTTACTCTGTTCATGCTAATTCATTATTCTTCATATGGAATTAGTGACTGTCTCTCTAGTCTTTAGTCTACCAAAACATCTTTTTTAATAGATATTTCTGAGGATATACTTTTTCTTTATGCCTACTGGAATTACATCAGGTATACCTTAGATCAGAAAATTTTGAAAAGTAAAGAAGCTTTTTTCTTTGAAAACTATGAAACACAGTGTTAAAGGTCTTAATATTACTATTTCTGCTTAACATGTTAATGATTCTTGTGCAAACTGTTAATAATGCCTTACAGATAAAAATTTTCATAAGAATAATTTATTAAAATGTTTAAAAATATTTGGTTTATTTTGTTCAACCAGTATTACTTTATTAAAAACAAAATTAAGTCCCCTCAAAGGCCCCAAGCAATAACTATTTTGTACTTTTATTTCTAAAATATACAAACATCAAGATTATAGAAGCTATGAAAAGAAAAACAATAAGAATAAAATAAAATGATGCAATTTCGTGATTAAGGGACTCTCACTCCTCAATAAGGAAAAGCATCTTGGCCAAGCAGATGGATCTTCAGCAGAGAACTGAGGGGAATACACTTGGCATTATCTTGTCTGTACATGACCATTTGCCATGGCTCTGTCCTTTCCTTTGTTAAATCCTAATACTTTACTAGACTGGAATATTATGTAATACGGTATAAAATTGATTTTTGGTGAACATCTTAAAAATGAGAAAGGAAATAAACCAATTAGTTCAAAGACTTGTAAAATTTTTACTGTTTGGATTCCTGGATTTTTACTCTCACCTACTTTTTTTTTCCCTCTTGGTTCACTCACTCTTTCCAATGATTCTTTTGTCTATGGAAATTTCTTTCTTTTTTTTTCTTATTTTTTTATTTTTATTTTTAGTCGTTTGGTTTTGGTCATATTAAATTTCTTTACAAATAAAAGAAAGCTTTTCAGTAATCTCACTTTCACCTCACATGGCTTTACAATCAGATCTCTTCATTTAAGCCTGGGGACATAGCTCAAAGGACTGGAGCTTGAATGTAAAGACCACAAGTGCCATCCTTGCACATCAAGCTGTGCTCCTCCTTTATCGCTCCCAGCAGTGTGGTGGGGTTGCCCCCATGAACTTCTGCAATAGAAAAATAAATTAATTTATACAGAGTAATTTCAGCATTTGATGGTAAATTCTTTTCATATACATTGAAACTATATTTACTGGAGAGATGGTACAGTAGCTAGAGTGCTTTCCTTGTCCGACCTCTGTTCAATCCCTAGCACCACATATGGTCCCCTGAGTCTGCCAGTTATGTTCCCTGAGCACAGAGCCAAAGTAAATCCTGAACACTGCCTGGTGTGGCCCCAAACAAAAACAAAAGAAAACATCAAACACTTTTAAAATGTAAACAAAAAGTAACCGAAGCTTCTGTTAGCCCACTGGAAGATTTTACTATTTAAGTGTTTTTGAAACTCATTTGTGTTGGAAATATTTTGTAGATATTTCAGGAATCATATATTAATAACCAATTTAAAATGTTGATAGAAGCTTTGAACAGGTATAGTTTCATTCTATGTGTATATATTATTTAACATTACTATTCATAGGCCAAGATTTAACTAAAATAATTAAAATTATGAATGGTTCACTTGTCACTTATCACTCTCACACTTACTGAGAGTGACTCATAAAAATGAACTCCTACCCAGATCAGTTCCCAGTCTATCTACTAGGTCCACAAACCCACTCACTGATCAGTTCCAGGGTCCTTAAATTTATGTTTGTGGAGACATAAGTGATAATGGGGAAAAAATCATATTATTTCCTCAGTGTTTGGAGCAAAAAACAGGATAGTAGGCTAACTCAGTTTCCCTCATGTAAGCTCTTAAGAATTGATGGTAAGCAAATGGAAATATCTTACCAGTAGAAGAATATGCTACACAGAGATTTTAAAAAATATTTTATGTTATTTACTTTTTAATTTTTTATTATACCACCATGAGATATACAGTTACAAAGATGGTCATGTTTGGGTTTCAGTCATACAGTGTTCCAGCACCCATCCCTCCACCAATGTTCTCTGATCCCTCCCCATCCCCCACCTACCCTATGGCAGGCACTTTGCCTCTTCTCTCTCTCTCTCTCTCTCTCTCTCTCTCTCTCTCTTCCTCCTCTTACACATCAAGGCTTGCAATACACATATTTAGAAGTTATCAAGTATATCCCTTTGCCTACATTCAATGCTCAGTTCTAGGTTGGTATTATCATTTACAATAATTGTTAGCACATTGTTCCCTCTCTCTTACCTAACCACTACACAAGATTTAAAGGAAATAGGCCTGTTTGTCCGCATCAAATATCCCTTTATCTGTAAAATTTAGAAAAGTGCAGACTGCAAGCAGAGGACCAAATCGATTCAAATAGTCCTCTCAGTTGCCCCTTTGTTTCTACTAAAGTGTTTTCAAGAAAAGACAAACAATATCTGGTGCATATACCTTCCCCTGACAAATGCCTTCTTTCCCATTCTTGTGAGAAAGAAGGAAAGTTTAAGTCAGGACTGATAAACAACTGTCATACAGTTTGGTGGATGTGGTTTCTCTTTTTAAAATCTTATTGCATGTGATATATTGTGTTCACCACAATCCCTCTCCTGTGCCCATTAATAAGACTCCCCACAATGAAAAGATGGAAGTCTGTGGTCTTAAAACTATGCTCAAGTGTAAATAAGGAATGATTTTCATCACAAACGCTATGAGTGAGTCACTATGACTGTAAGTCCCTACATCTGCACTCCATCCAGTCTTAGTGGTCAGGCTCTCTGTGGCTGGGGGATGTTGAAGAAACATGCCAGTACAAACATATTTTTTCCTAGTGCCAAAATTCCAGAAATAGCATCATTATAAAGCAAGTCCATGACTAGTATATAGTAATTCTACCAGACTTAAGTACTGGTGCTCACCACTTGAGAGTCATTGTAAGAAACAAGATTTGAAGCAAGAAAAACGTAATCAGGAGTCAACAAACAATGGTGATGGCACCTCAAGTACCACCAAGTTGTCTTATCTGCAAACAGTCAAAAAGTGGAATTAATGAAATAAAAATAACAGAGAAGCACCTTTTTTCATTAGAATGGGTTAAATGCTGGTAGACACCACACTGATCTGTAAATTCTCTCTTGGATTGATCCCAAGGCACACTTCTCACATAACTGCAAAAAAGAATTTCTGATAAAAGTTTCTGCCTTCTTATCCATAAGTAAACATTCTAGACATGACCAGACATCCCTGCCTTGACGAATTCTGTGATTTAATATTGAATAAAGTGCTTAAATTGGGGGGCTACTTCAGTCAGAGTTTATTATAGGTAAAAGAATAGTTGGCAAATTGAGGTAAAATTTCAAAATCAAGACTGATGTGATGTTCAGAGGCATGAATTCACAGCATGTAAGGTGGTTTATAAAGTGAAAATGAGAAAGTTCCTTACCTGTTACAGAAATTGGCCACTGTTAGCAGACTTTCATCATGCTAGTTTTAAAAACTTGAAATTATTTTTATTTCTTTTCATTTATTTTATTTTAGGGGACTTACACCTGGCTCTGCCCATAGCAATCACTCCTGGTTGTGCTCGAGGACCATATGGGCTATCAGGGATCAAACCTGGGTTGGCCATGTATAAAAAAAACACACTACCTGTTATATTATCTCTCTGGGGCCCCAACTTTTACTTTTTTATTTTTAACAACATGACATAAGTTCTTATATAAGAACTTCTGCTGGGAAAGGAGAATATTGGTTATCTCATATTCCTAACTTTTAATATAAATTTATTTTCTGTACCTAGCAATCCTCTAAAAATTGTGAAAAATCTTCATTCTATACGGTGTAAGTTACACATACCCTTACGGAGTTTGCACCACTGAATTGTAGTTTTGAAAGTGCTCCTCCACTTTCAAATATTCTAATAGTTGTTCCTTAATTCATATACTAATAGTTGTTCCTTAATTCAAAGTTTTATAGATTAGAAAACTGGCTCAGATTTGGCAAATTAAATTTCTGTTTATCACATTATTTTCTTGATATTAATTATTCAATCTACTTACCTTATATAAATTAACCAAACCCTAGATGTTGTCACATGTGTGTCACCTCTAGGAATATGGTGTTATATTAATCATTTTTGTAACTCTTAGTTTGGGGCACCTAGTTATCATATTGATTTTACCACTCGCTGTGATAATTAAGTGCTGACACCTGGACATGGAGACTATTATACGTCTCATTGATCTCTTCCTCTCCTGTTTTTTTTTTTTTTTTTGGTAACATTCTATATCTACTATACTAAACTTCATGTATAATATTAGAATCACCTATATTTTCCAATTTTATTTTTCTCTAACTTATAAGTAAATTCACAAATAATATATTCTCTGTTCAAACACATAATCTGGTAAAAATTACACAAGGTTTGGAAATAATAAGTTGGCAATATAAGGAGTTAACAATCAAACAAGGATAAAAATGTTTAAAGAAAGAAAGTGAAAACTTAAGCCCAATATTGAACAACAGGAAATACCCAAGCAAGGAAGAAAGTAGCTTATATAATACAGAGTTTGAGAAGGCTGATACTATACATGATATCACTGAAAATAGTTTTTGAAGATTGCTGCAATAGGTTGTATATGGAAATGGTGATGAGACCAAGGGATTAGCAGTAAACAGAAGATTGCACAAGGAAATCCCTGGGTCCCAGAAATTCCTTATGTTTCTAGCATGCTTTGTCAACTTGAGTAGTTGTATATTCTTATAAAGAGGAGTATCCATCTATATGCATTGAAGGTGACAAATATTTTATTATCATTGAAATAAGGTAGGAAATTCTTTTTCTTTTCTTTTGTATGTCTCAAGATATGAAATTATGCCAACTGTAGTCTTATGGTGAAACATTACCATTAGCTGCATTGTCTTGGGCTTTAGGGTCCATTTGTGATAGTATATAAGGTGCTGATGCTAGATGTTTATTAAGGGTATGTGGGAAAATAATGGAGAGATAGAAGAGAATTACTGAGAGGTAGCATGGATCAAAGGAACTCTTTTTGTTCAAGATGGACATGACAGTGACTGAATATTTCATGAGGAGAAAAATAAATATTAATGATGAACCATAATATACAAGAAACAAAAAGTAATAAAATCTAGAAAACAGTGGGATAATTAGCCTTGAACTGAAGGAGAAAAGACTTCTTCCATTAAAATAGGAAGGATGCAAAGAGGGAAGTTATAGTTATTATATCTTACATAATGAATCAAAAATATAAATGAAATATATCTAAGGTGATCTGACTGCGACATCTGTCACTCCATTGATCTCCAGGGTTGATTCCGCTGATCTGGCTGGCTAGGCGGGTGTCCCCTTCCTCCCTCACCGCTCCATGTGAGTCCCTCTCTCGAAGCTGCGGCGCTCGGTCGAAGAGGACGGCCTTCCCGGAATAGAGATGGACCGGTCTTCGGTCGAGGGTATAAGAGTAGATGCGCTACCCTGCTAGAACCCTCCAAACAAGCTCTCAAGTAATATAAATTAAATATATTTTTACATGAAGAAGAGAAAGTTTAAGAATCTGAGAGACAAATGTGGATAGTCCTGGAGTAAGCATACTCATTGGACGGGTTAAAAAATCGGAAGATATTCTTGGAGGAAAAAGAGAAATGAGTGGACTGGAGAAATTTAATATTATTTTGGGATAGGATTGAGAGTAGATATAGCATATTAGAATATCATTTATCATGAAAAAGCACCTTATCAAAGGATGGAAGAGCAATGGTAGCTGTAGAAAGCAAATGAAGCCATGGTATGAATATTTTCTTTACTATGATATATTGACAGTATCTATTGTTTATTACCTATTTGGAACTACTTATTTGGAATTCTATTTAATAGACTCTAAAATCTACAGAAAGCAACATTCATTTTCTTTCATGTTATTGTGTTCCTGTCATTTGTAAAGTGATTTCCACAGAGTATATGTGACTTCTACAATTTGGCTGCTAGGACCACAAATAAGAGCAGAGAACTGTTATAAGGAGAAATGGCATAGCAGTGAGGGGCAGAGGAGTTTGCCTTGAAGCAGGACCAGGATGGAAAGCAAAGCTAGGTAATCCTGTCTTCACCTTAAAAGCTGGTCTCAAGTTGCTCCTATAACGAGCAATAAAAGGGACTAGAGATACAGTACTGCAATTAAGGATATTGTCCTGCAGATGGCTGATATTTACTCCATCCTTGGCACCACATAGGGTCCCCAGAACTTCTCCACATGTGATCCCTCTGTGCAGAAGATGTAAGTTCTGAGCACCTCTGAGTGTGTTAACAAACAGACAAACAAACAAACAAACAAACAAACAAATAATAAAGCAGCGAAAGGTTTTTTGTGGACTGTTCAGTGCTAGAGAGTGTGTTCTGTTTAAGACTGATCAGGAAGGGCCAGAGTGATAGCACAGCAGGTAGGGCGTTTGCCTTGCACGTGGCGTACCCAAGTTAGATCCCCTGCATCCCATATGGTCCCCTGAGCACCGCCAGGAGTATCTCCCAAGTGTAGAGCCAAAAGTAACCCTTGAGCGTTGCCGGGTGTGACCCAAAAGACAATAAAATAAAAGACTGATCAGGAAGGTTCAGGTATCAGGAATTTTTACACAGTAAATATTCAACAATCCCTCAGTGTATATTCCATTATATTAAACCAATGTTGATTGACATTTTCCCAACCATGGCTCTCTTTCACCCTGTTTCCTTCTCATGCCCACAGTCCTACCTATTTGCCCCCTCTAATCTCTTCATGTACCTCCTATGTGTGTGATTTTCCTCTGTATTCTTCTTAGACTCTCTCTGGGGTCCAGGGGTCATATGGTCCGTGGGTGAGAAAAGTTGTCTTTTATTAATTGGATGTAGTTAATGATGAACTTTTCAGCCATTTCTCCCAGTTTCCTTTCTTCCCTTTCTTAACATTTTTTTTTTCTTGCCCCCTCCTTTTCCTCCCTCGTTCCCTCCCTCCCTTCTTCTCTCCCCTCCTTCCATCTCTCTCTCTTTCTCTCTCTCATTTTTCCTTTTTCTTTTTTTGTACTTCTGCTTCTCATAATTGTTAAAATCTCTGCTTTATTAGTCTCTTCTAAACTATCTCTTTTGGGAGATAGACTAAAATAATATAAGAGAGAATTTAAAATTTTTTAAAAAATGAGATGAAGTAAAGAAAGGCTTTAGAAAGAGCAAGCATATCTTTCTCTTCCCTGCTATATAGAGAAATGTCACCCACAAGCTGTGTTTAACTAAAAATAAATCACACCATTTGTCTAAGGTGAACAGGGGGTGAGAGTAGAGGAATCTCAGGGTCAAGGGAAGCACTGACCTGAACTCAAATATAATTTGCCTCTCATATTCTGTTACTATAGCCGAGACTTCTGGCAAGTTATTTATCCCTTCAACATCTCACCTTTCTTGTTTCCAAAAAAGGGATTTCATTATTAAACTTTTGTAAGCAGAAATTTGTACCCAATGAGCTCTGTTCTTATCTTGTACTCATCAATTGTTTCCTCCTACTGCTAACAGCTCTTTCTATGTTGCTCTAAGTAACCCTAAGTTAACAAGGTTGGCTCAACAGTATGGCCTCCTGTACACTCATTTGAGTTCTTTAAAGCAAAAGAGAAAACAAAAAAGCAAGCAAGAGAGATTTGGAACTTGAAAATCGTTTGATGTTCTTGAAAATAGAGGGGTTTGCATGGAGTGTAAGAAGAGGAATAATTGCATCAGTTATCTTTACAGAGAACCTGGAGTCCAGTTTAGAGTGATAACTGTGAGGCTGAGTGAGAATGGTAAGCTGTTTGCTTCAATATCTCTTCCTCAAAGTCATGCTGGGCTCCCTATGACTACTAAGGACAGGAAAGCAATACTGTGTTTACAGTTAGAGTCTTCTTATGTAACCACTACATTTCTTTATTCTCTTTATGTATATAAACTCTGCCTACCCATCCTCATGCCCACCCTCCCTTGCCCCAGGATACCAGTTTGGGCCAGTCACTAACAGATGTACGAAGCATAAACTTCATGTTGTTCTCGGAGTCTTCTGAGTTGGTTTTCAGGAATGACAAATTATATTCCCTTATCTTTTATTATAGTAAAATATTAAAACATCTCTAAAATGCACAACAAAATAAAGAGAAAAATTGATATATGACTGTTGTTATTATTTAAGCATGAGTTAGATGATGTGGACTGGTTGCGTGGTTATTCTGTTTTTCTTTAAATATTTCAAACTGCTGGTTACAGAGTTGAGTAATTTGTCTTTATCAGAAAGACAGAATACTGGTCACATAGTAAAGAGAAGATATCACAAGATATTTTATGTTGTCTTCATGAAAAGCAAACAGATGTGAAGAACAGAAACCCTGGATATTTGGGGGATGGAAAATAATATTTTATCATCACATCTCACCAATCATGGAAGTCATATTTCTTCAATAGGAATAAGAGATTAGCAGAAATTTTCCAATGAAAACATGTTCACAATGAAATGAGGGTCTTAGTAAAAACCTGGCACACACACACACAAAGAGATGCCTTAACTATAATTACCTACGTTGAAAAAAAATTGTCTTTCCTAACACATCCCACACTATTACAGCTCTTTATTCAAAATCTGTTCTCTTTCCCTCTTATTGGCCCCTCTGATTGACTCATGGCCAGCCAATTCCCTTCATATCTTATCCTGTTATTCATATTGTATGTCTTATTCTTGGGACAAAATCTCCCTGCTTCTGCAAACATGATCTTATGAGAAGTATAAAACAAGCCTTATGGATGGACTTTTGGATAAGACACATAGTCGCAGTCTCTTCCTCCTTCTTCAGGATGAATTATATCCAACTTGGAAAAAAATTTAAAAAAAAGGGCCAGAGCGATAGTCCAGCGGGTAGTGCATTTGTCTTGCACGTGGCTGGCCTGTGCCGCCCGGGTTCAATCCCCTGTATCCTATATGGTTCTCCAAGCACTGCCAGGAGTGGTTCCTGAGTGCAGAGCCAGGAGTAGCCCATGAGCATTGCCGGGTATGACCCAAAAAGAAAAGAAAAAAAATAAAAAAAGAAATCCCTCTTTGACCTTGGTTATTCCAGGAGCTTGTCCAATAGTAATAGCCTGGGACTACTTCTAAGAAGCAAATAAAACTGATGATCAGATTATAAACTGAATTCTTTTTCTTAAAGTATACGTATACTTAATACGCTCTATTAAGTATACATGACAAAATAGTGAGAAAAGCAGATACCTAACTGACACAAAATCATTGATGTTATTAATATTAATCATTCATAATTAATATTAATAATTCATGTCCTATAAAGCAAGCCTGGTTTTTTCATCATCTTCTACCAGGATAAATTTGATTTAAAAAAGTGGTATAACAGAGATATGCTAGCAGTAGAGGGAATTTAGTCTAGTGAAGAAAAGAGACAGGGTTCTCCGGTAAAGGATTCTGAAATAGTGCACATTGTAGATGAACCTCATAAGCCATAAATTTAAATAGTCGCTAACTTTAAATCTAGGCTGGCTCTGACTGTACTACTATTTTATGCTCCTCTTTCCCAACCAATTAAAATTCCAGCAATTACATGGCATTCCAGTTGGCTATTTTTGCTATCTGCGTAAAGGCAGACAATCTTAGAGTCATAGGATGTGGAAAGTAAGTAAGAATAGTACAAACTCCTCTAAGTTAAAAATAATGCTTTTATTTTGTTGAGTATTATGAGCAGAAAAATTTGTGTGACAGGGCACTATCAAGGATTCAGGATCAATTCCAACATATTTATGGAATTTTAAATTGTACGCTTAAAAAATCTTTTAATCTTGCTTTGTTTAAACAGATAATATGTAAATCTCTTGGTTATTTCAATGTTTATGTGACATCCCTGTGCCTCGGCTACCTCATATAAAAATGCAGGTAATAATATAAATGTCATAGAGATTTTGAATAAACATTTGACTGTGCATATGCACGCAGACACACTTTTTTAGTATAGTAACAGACACACAGAACTACATAACTGTTATTGTTATTATCACATTTAATCATGATTTTTTCTATGAAGCATATTAAACTATGCTTTCATAGTTTACAAAAGTTAATCCTATGTACAGTAGTATACAATAGAATCATATACATTTAATAGGAGGAAAAATAAAATTATCGAGATTTAAAAAATTGGACTTGAAATTAAAACTTGTAGCTTGAAATTTCCAGTGGGTATTATTTTTTCATATAGTTTATATAAAATTAATATGTATGTTAAGGAAAAAATTGAGTATTTTATCCTTTGTACATAACTTCTACTCTAACTAATAAGCATTATATACATAAAAGAGACTTTAATTTTATTTCAATTTTCTGTGAAATTTTATTCCTGGTATCAATATTTTGATGCAGTGAAAGAAAATATATATTATGTATGCTCTGAAATGCTAAGACTGTAAATTTTATGCTGCAGCTAATAACATGACACCTTGGTAAGGCATTGCCATGACAAATGTTTGTTATTTCTCAAAGCAAGAGGATGACTTATTTAAAAAACAGAATTTATGTTGTAGAGTAGTGTAGTGACCACATTGGCCTATAAAAAGTGCACTGAAGTTGACTGTAAGAAGCAAAACTGCAACAAAATAAATAGGCATTAGACGGTAACAGGGAATTCACAAAAAGGCACAGACAAATCAGAGCAAATTTTACCTTTCCCCCTTACCCCCACCTATGACATATTGTTAAGTAAATTCACTGTTGAGGTAACTGAGGTAAGTGTAACATAGGCAGCTATCCAATTACAACCTTTTCCTTTCAATTCCAAAAGGACACAGATGTGTTTGTATACTTCCTCTGATGTTGGGCTTTTTAGCAGCATTCTAATTAGTCTGCACACAATTCAAATTCTTAGACTTTTCCTGTGCTTTACTTTTGAGCAGTGAGTTATTGGAGATCACATTTTAAACATACCTATGTCATATTTAGTTATAAGGTCTCTCATCTTATCCAGACCTTTTTTTTTTACCCTAAGAGTAGGTTCTAAGTTGCCAATAAAGGCAGCATCTTGGTGCTTGGGTCTGTGGTACTCTAGATACAGTAGACAATGGGAACATAAAATATATTTCTGCTGAAGTGGTAACCATGATTAGAAATGGGTGAGTTGGAGGGAATTTGAAAAATTAAGAAAAATTTAGAAAAAGTGTTTCCTGGGTCAGAATTAAACAGAGTTCCTGAGTCATTTTAGAATCAAGCACGGGCTATTCTGAGTTATCACTTCTCACTTATCTTCCCATTGTTCATTGATTTGCTCGAGCAGCGGGCACCAGTAACATCTACACTGGTGACAGCTACACTGTCACTTGCAAGTGTAGCTCAATGACATCTGCTCCCTCCAGGAATATGAAAAGCCTCAAACCAGGTTTTTGAACAAATTAACAAAAGAAACTCGCTTTGTTCTTAGTTAACAAAAGAAAATTACTGAATACCAAATTTAATGACAATTTTAATATTCAGGGTACAACTCCCAACATAGATACTAGGCCAACTGTAAATGGCAAGTTAGTGGCAGCATTACAAGACTCATGTAGCATCAGAGGCTGGCCCAGACCCTCACTACAGGACTATAAACTCAGTAAAGGATATCGTTGGAGTTTACAGTCTTAAGCATCTTACAGTCAGATGGGATAATTATAAATTATGTATTATCTTCTGGTTATGCAGATTAGGTAGAGAAAGTATTATGCTGCTCTTGATTATTGTGGGGTGAGGCACTATTTTCCATCAAGGTTATACCAAATGGGGATTCTTACTCAGGGCGATGGGAACTAGGAGTCTTGGTGAATCAAACAAAATGGTTCTCGGGAATATGTATCAATGACCACATGAAGGAAAGGTTTGTTGGGAAATAAGTTAGTATGAGTTATATCCATCTGCCACAATTGGTTTGTTTGTAAACCTTGAGGATTTGCTCCTGCCACATGAGATGTACAATGTAAAGGAGCACAGACAGGACAGTTGCAGACAATTTGTCTAGCTTGTCTCCATGGGATGCCATGGTATACATGAAGGCGGCGGGCATTTGTATGTAGAGTCTGGTGCTCTTCCTCAGCTGATTTAAATACTGGTGCTGCCAAGAGAAAAAAATGGTTCTTATGGCTTTGAACATTTGTTGTTTTCTTAGTAGTGTTTCTTTTCTCCCAAAGATATGAGAGAGATCTCTTTCTTTGTGAGGACTGAGGGGGAGGGGGAGTACACTCCACAGTGCTCAGGGCTTATTCCTACCACTGAGCTCAGAGAACACTCCTAGGTGATCTTGTGGGACCTTAATGGGCTGCCAGCGATCAAGTGAATTTGGGTCTTCAAGGCACACATAGAAAGAGATGATCCTCTGAAGTTCAAATACGATGTACCTCAATTATATTTTTCAAAAAACTAAATTATAAAAACATGGGGTCTTGATCCCAAAGGTTTTGTTATACTCCTGCTTTTTTAATTCCCTTGTCAGTTTGAGCCATTTCTATGCTGATTCTACTCTGAACTTTCTCTTATTAGCCTAAAATAAAATTGCCAAAATCGTTCCATCCACAGAATTTTGTTTTCATTGATTCTATTAGCTGGAGTATTGATATCAGGCACTTGAAATGTTGTGCATTTTAATCATACCAAGATCCCATTGTCAAAACTCAGAAAATTGCCCTGATGTCTCTATTATTATTGCTTCTCCTCTGTCTCATTTATCATCATACCAGCCTATAGAACTGATATCCTTGAAATATTTTACTTATTAATTTTCTCTCCCTCACCACTGTGATCCAAAAAGGCAGGGATGGAGACATATCTTGATTGAAGACTTCCTAGTGCCTTGATGATCATTTAGCATATCGGAAATGTTTATGGAAAGTTTTTTTTTTTTAAGTATTTTATTATACCACCGTGAGATATACAAATAAAAAGATATACAATTAAAAGTTCATGTTTGGGTTTTGGTCATACAGTGTTTCAGCACCCGTCCCTCCACCAGTGCCCATCTCCCACCACCAACATCCCCGGTTCCCTCCCCTTCCCCAGCCCTGCTCCATGGCAGGTTCTTTATTTCTTTCCTTTTCTCTCTCTTTCTCTTTTCCTTCCCTTCCAGACTATGGATTACAGAACATACATTAAAAAGATTGTCATGTGTATCCTTTTGCCTCTATTTAATGCTCAGTTCTAGGTTGGCATTAGTACCCTCGACTATTATTAGCACCCTGTTCCATATTCTGTCTTACCTAAACTCTGACTCCCACACTTTTGTGATAATTTCCACCTTTGACAAGACCTCCTGATATATGTTTCACTTGACCTTGGATATTGGTATCATAATATGTACATATATATTTATGCCATGCAAATAAATGCAGTCATTCTGTATCTGTCTCTCTCCTTCTGGCTAATTTCGCTCAACATAATCTTCTCCATGTCCATCCATTTATAGGCAAATTTTATAACTTCATTTTTCCTAACAGCTGCATAGTATTCCATTGTGTAGATGTACCAAAGCTTCTTTATCCAGTCATCGATTTCCGGGCACTCTGGTTGCTTCCAGATTCTGGCTATTGTGAATAATGCTGCTATGAACATAAAAGTAGGGATGGTGTTTCCGCTGCGTATTTTTGGTTTCCCAGAGTAGATTCCCAGGAGTGGTATGGCTGGGTCAAATGGGAGTTCAATTTCTAGTCTTTGGAGGAAAGTTGTTTATGGAAAGTTTTAAGTGAAGGATATCTCTGTCATAAGGGAGAATATAGAAGTCATTGCAGAGGATTTATCTGTAATGGAAATGGAAGAAACACATGTCTTATAAGAATGGATTTTAGCTAGTGGGGAGCCAAAGAGTCCCCTTCTTCTGGAGATGTGGCAACAGTAATGAGGTTGATTAAATAGCTGAAGCTAAATTAGCTATCCTTCTAATTTCTAAAATCCCTAAAATGTTTAATTCCTTATAAAGTTTATTTGAAATGAGATTCAAATAATGGAAGGAATTATTCTCAAGAAACAATGCAGTGATGCCCTGAGTCTGTAGACGTATAGTCAAAACACAGTATAAAGACTTTCTGACCAGCAGATTTATTTCTAGGAGTTATTAGAAATAAGATTCTGATATACCTTCTGTCCATAGTACAGATTCCTTTTGTTCTTCAAGGTCAAAGTTGGGTCCCACTTGTTATCATAGAGTGTGCTGCAGTTTTATTCTTAAAATAAGGCTAATTTTATTTTTAAATTTTTAAATGGGAGGAAATTTAGACTGTTATTCAAGTATGCTTAAATAGCAGATATTGATCCAGGGATAAGTTTGAATTTGACATTGATTTGACATTTTCAGAGAATGATTTAATCCCTTACACATGAACATGACACCAAAATAGCAATACTTATGAAGAGAAAAATCTATTAGTTATATATTGGGTAAATTATAACTGATAGGAAAAGTGGTAGTAAGGAATATTTAAGATAACAAGTTAAAGTTTCCTTACTTGGTAAGAAAAAGTTTTTTATTAATTTTTTGTTGTTTTTTGTTTGTTTGTTTAGGAGACACACCCAGCTCTTCTCCGGGCTTTCTCCAGTCCTTGTACTCAGGAATCACTTCTGATGGTCCCTGGGAAACTAATCGGGAGCCAGTATCCAACTAGATTAGCACCTTTCACCCTACTATTACACTCTTCTATCTCTTCAGCACCCTTTATAAAATATACACTGTGAATTTTTATTACTTAGATAAAAATAAATATATCATGTCTTTACAACTATATATAATAACACTGTGTTACTTGAATGACTTAATTTTCCTTCTCATCTTTTCTTTCTCTTTCATATATTCCATTTTCCAGCCTCGTTGTTTCTTACATTTTAGTAGAAATTTACAGTTTTAAATAACTTTTACTCATGATGTTAGACTCCGGAAAATTATGAAGTCTAGAAGTAGGTTCAGGGAGTGAATGTGGGCAGGAGATCGGGAAGACAGATCCTTAACTGTGTGACTGATTGCAAATATGCTTTGACTTGTTCACATGCTCTTTCCACATTTTTAAGAGCAGTGATTTCACTACATCTCCGCCCACTCTGAATTTAGTAGCCCTCAATCAACATTTTCTCAGCTGCTGAAAAAAACTAAAAACTCTTAATGTTAGTTCAGATTTTGTTTCTTCTCACTCAAAAACTCTTAAAGTTTGTTCAGATTTTGGGCCTTCTCACTCATCTATTTTCCATATACAAGCCAGAGACACTGATGTTGACAATAGGTCAAGGCAGTTTAAGAATGTGTATTGTCTTCAAGTTTTTTTATCATCCTTGTTAAACTTACTTATGTTGTCTTTGGTCAAATACATATGGATACTTTTAATGCAGGTGCAATATTTGGTCATACTTTGTTGTACAATTTTTTCCTACTTTTTTTCATTATGGAAGATGCAACTCTTGGTTTACCAGTTAACTTGCATGTAAAGATCTCTGGGTTTAATTCCCAGTACAAAACTAGTTCATTCATTTAGGACTAGGAATGGTGTCGCCCAGTGATAGAATACTTACTTTGTATGTGTGAATGTAAGTATTGTATATTCATTTGTACATTACATTTTGTGCATTACACTTTGTACATTTTGTACAATACTGTAATATACTCAATACTGTAGAGTATGCTACCTGCACGGCAGAGCCTGGAAAGCTACCCGAGTTGTATTTGATATGCCAAATACCAGTAACAATTATAGACCTCATTCCCATGACCTGATGGAATGGTTTGAGGCTCTTTATGTTCCTGGAGCAAGCAGGCGCCCTTGGGCTCTACTTTCATGAGACAGGACATATGGAGATGTTACTGGTGCCTGCTTGAGCAAATCGATGATGAACGGAAGACAGTGATACTGTAATGTACATTTTGTACATTACAGTATTGTACATTACATTTCTTTAATGTAAATAAAAATATTGGGTCTTATTTCTAGTACACACACTCTCCAAGCACCACCAGATGAAGGACAAAACAAATAAATGTGAATAAAATTTCATTTTTTAATGACTTCTCAACTTCAAAATCATAGACAATTTTTAAAAAATTGATTTTACCACTTTTAGTTATGCAGTTTCTTCATCTGTAAGTTTTGTTTATTTTAGTCTATATACCTAGAACCAATATTATTTCAACTACAAAACTTTATACGTCTAATTCCCACTTATTTTTTTCAGAATTTTCCATTTTGCTGTATTCATTGCTTTCAAATTCTCTAATGCACTCCATAGTGGAGGTCTCCAAACTCCCTTCAGGTTTAATCACTTGCTAAAATCTCTTACAGAACTCAGAATAGTTGTTGTTTTATACTTGGAATTGTGCTTTTTATTACCAAGGAGATAAATTCAACAAAACAAAGATACAACAGACAGAATGCAGGAGAGAATAGGACAATTACCTAGTTGTACCTCTCTCTCTCTCTCTCTCTCTCTCTCTCTCTCTCTCTCTCTCAATCTGAGTCTATGAAAACCACTCAGTTTCCCAGAAAAAAATGTTTCAAATTTTCAGATATATTTCTGATATATATTCAGTCAAGTTTTGGTAGACTTTATAACCTGATCTTAACAAGGTTTCATGAGAATTCAGTCAGGTTGGTAAAGCTATCTATTGGCTGAACTGATTTTCCTCAATTTCCAGAATCTCGAGAGGACAAACAGATGCGGTGTGGAGCAAGTTCCCTACCATTAATCACACTTTTTAGCATAAACTTTCCTTGTAATTCCAATGACATGATGTATGTAGAACTACTTTATAGAAAATAATATTGTAAGGACTTCAAGTTCTTGGGTAGACCTCTTGGGAGCCAGTTGAGGGCCCAGACGTTCTTTACCAGGTGAAGGGTCTAAGCATCCTAGACTTCCTGAATGAATCCTTTACGACAGACCTTCAACTAGATGTCAGACTTTAAATATATCTTTAAGTGTTTTCCTTACTTTTTAGTTTCCCTTCATGGAACAGTTACTTGGAAATGATTTAGGATTCTATTCTAAAGAAGTAGAATGTTTCCCTTGATATTTTGAAACAGAACTCTATCTAATGACAGATATAGCAAACTGATAAAAAAACTGAGTTATAATTTACTGTATATTTTTTTTTCTCTCTAATGGCTTTAGTAATTTAGTTTTATTAAATTTCTAAATTTATTATTATTATTATCATTATTATTATTTTGCTTTTTGTGTTATACCCGGCAATGCTCAGGGGTTACTCCTGGGTCTTCTCTCAGGAATTACCCTGATGGAGTTAGGGGAACCATATGAGATGCAGGGGATCGAACTCAGGGTCGGCTATATGCAAGGCAAACATCCTACCTGCTGTGTTATCACTCCGACCCCAGTATTTTAGTTTTAAATTGTGGAAGTTGCTTTATAACATATTCAGTAGGATGTGTCACTCAATAGCTAACTACGCTAAGACAACTTTTTATATATTCATATATTAACAACATGTTAATTAATTCCTTATTCATTTATTGTCTCGCTTACTAGTTTTTAATAAGACAGAAAATCTTGTCATCTTTTTAAAAATGTTTTTATTATACCACCATGAGATATACATTTACAAAAAGTGTTCATATTTGGGTTTCAGTCATACAGTGTTGCAGCACCCATCCCTTCACCAGTGCCCATTTCCCTCCACCAATGTCCCGTGATACCCCCCTCCCCCAGCATGCATCTATGGCAGGAAATTTTCACTTCTCTCTCTCTCTCTCTCTCTCTCTCTCTCTCTCTGCTCCTTTTATACATTGTGGCTCAGTAGGTAGGGCGTTTGCCTTGTGTGCCACCAACCCGGGTTCGATCCCTGGCATTCTATTGGTCCCCTGAGCACCACCAGGAGTAATTCCTGAGCAAAGAGCCAGGAGTAGCCTCTGAGCTGCCGCCCCGTGTGACCCAAAAAGCAATATATATATATATATATATATATATACATACATATATATGTATATATGTATATATATATGTATATATACATATACATACACACTATGGCTTACAATACATACAGTTAGAGGTTATAATGTATATCCTTTTGGGTACTTTCATTGCTCAGTTGTATGCTGGTGCTCATTTGTATCACATGTATCACTTGTCTTCCCATTGTTCATTTATTTACTCAGCGGGCACCAGTAACATCTCCATACGTCCTTCCCATGCTAGTGAAGACCAAGGGCATCTGCTTGCTCCAGGAACACAAAGAGCCTCAAACCATTTGTTCAGGTCATGAAAATGAGGTCTAGATTGTTACCAGTTTTTGGCATTTCAAAAACTGGTAACAATTATTAATTACCTATGACACAGGTAGCTTGCCAGGCTTTTCTGTGTGGGTGGTATACTCTCAGTAGTAGGCTCTCTATCTCGTACACTTACTGATGAACCAAAGCATCAGGGAGAGATTGGCCTATCTCTTGGGTGGAGCTCTGATGAGCTGTGGAGTCTGGGTGTTGAAAATGGCAGCCCTCATGGTGGGGGGGATCCTCTGGCTTCTTGTGAGGCTCTATTGGGATGGCGAGCCAGGGCTAGAACCCACCTTCCCTTCCAAATGCCTCATGATCAACTGAGCACAAGGAGAGCTGGTAGCATCTCTGCCCTATGTATCTGGTATTATCATTTACAATAGTTATTAGTACACTGTTCCTTTCTCTGTATTGCCTAAGCTCTGACTCCCACATATTTGCAGTAGGTTCTACCCACTGACAATACCCCCTTATCCATGTTTTGTCTGGCCTTGGATATTGGTATCATGCTATTTTTTATATTCTGCAAATTAATATAGTCATTCTATATCTGTCCTTTTCCCCTCTGGCTAATTTCATTCAGCATGATCCTCTCCATGTCCATCCATTTTAGGAAAATTTCGTAACTTTGTTTATCCTAACAGCTATGTAGTATTCCATTGTGTACAACAGTTTCTTTACCCAGCCATCAGTTCTCAGGCACTCTGATTGTTTTCAGATTCTGGCTATTGTGAATAGTGCTGCTATGAAAATTAAAGTGAAGATGGTATTTATGCTGTGTGTTTTTCACGCCTCCCAGGGTATATTCCCAAGAGTGGTATGGCTGGGTTAAATAGGAGCTCAATTTCTAGTCTTTGGAGGAATGTTCATATTGTTTTCCAAAAAGGCTGTAACGGTCGACATTCTCACCAACAATGGATGAGAGTCTCTTTTTCCCCATATCACGACAGCACTTGTGTTTCTTGCTCTTTTGGATATGTGCCAGTCTCTGTGGTGTGTGATGATATCTCATTGTTGTTTTGATTTGCTTCTCTCTGATGATTAATGATGATGAGGATTTTTCATATGTCGTTTAGCCATTCGAATTTCTTCCTTGCTGAAGTTTCTGTTCATTTCTTCTCCCCATTTTTGATGGGGTTGGTTGTTTTCTTCTTGTAAGTTCTACCAGTGCCTGATATATCCTTGATATTAACCCCTTATCAGAAGGATATTGGGTGAATATTCTTTCCCATTCTGTGGACTGTCTTTGTATATTGGTCACTGTTCTTTTTGAGGTGAAGAAGCTTTTTAGTTTCATATAGTCCCATATGTTTATCTTCGCTTCTAGTTGTTTTGTTAATGTGTTTCATCTTTGAAGATTCCCTTTGGCTTCACATGATCATTAATATTTGATAAAGGAGCAAAAAGTGTGAAATGGAGCAAGGAAAGCCTCTTCAACAAGCGTACTGGGAAAACTGGGTATCTACATGTTAAAATATGAATTTGAACCTCTAACACCATGCACAAAAAATCAGATCAAAATGGATTAAAGATCTCAACATCAGACCTGAATCCTAAAATATAGGATCTTGCCATTTTTAATAGGACTACATATATTGGAGTTTTAGGTCTTCTGCAGAGATCTAACTCAAGCGCCACTCATATAAGATGTGTGCTCTACAGCTTGACCATTCTCTTCAGAATTGATTGAGAACTCTTAACCATGTGCTGACATTCTGTCCTCAGTCATGACCACTTACCAACATTATGGTCTTCAAACTGGTCACTTTCTTAAAAAAGTCACTTGTTTGGGTCTTGTGACATTTAAAGGCAATATTTTCTGATTGCTTTACCTGTACATGGATACTTTACTCTCTTTATTTTTTAATATAGTTGTTTACTAACTGGTATTTTAAGTAAGATATCTGTTTAAATGAATAACCCAATTTTAGTTTTAAATAGAAGTCGACAGTTTTCTGAGCATAGGAAGTTCAGCATTTTGAAACCAGAAGCCCCATTATGTTTACAGAACTTTGTAGAAGTCCATGGAGATAAAAGTTTCTGAATAGAGTTAGACCAAAAATATAGACATAAAAATGTTCTAGAATAGTATGCACTGAGGGAATAAATGTGGGATTTTATTGACTGCTTTCCTCTCAACTTTTACCAATAACATTTTTGATCCAGATATAATCATAAGTCATATCTGATGAGCCCAGGAGGTACTAGCTATAGATATTTTAGTTCAAAACTAGAAAAAAGAATAAAATGGAGAAAAACCAGTACATCAAAGAACTTTTAAAGACTGACTGGCACCATCCTGCCTTAGTTCCTAATATTCAGTTTAACTTATAATGGACTTAATCTTGAAGGTTAAATCTAATATTAGTCAAAATAAATGTGCCCTATTAGTATAATATATAGTTCTTACTATACCTACTTAAATTTACTCACTGATTTACCATAAGTATGTCTATATTTAAAAATATGCATTACACATGTTTTATTGTCTTAACCTCTTAGTGTCTTAGCCAAGAATTTTTAGAAATATTAATATTTGTAAGTTGATCTAAACATCAGAATGTAGGACTAGGGGATACTCCTTTTCTGAACAAAGTAATTAATTTTTTCTAATTAAATATTTTAAGCATATTGTTTTCCTTCTTTAAAATTTGATGAGAAATCAAAATAATAAAGGCAAATATTTTATATGCAATATAAAAAAGTTCTGTTGTGATAATTGTTTCATTTAAAAGAATTTATAATACTGTGAGATAGACATTTACAAAGCTGTTCATGATTGGGTTTCAGTCATACAATATTGCAACACCCATCCCTCTACCAGTGCACATTTCCCACCAATAATGTCCCCAGATTCAGGATAATCAGAGTCAGCTATGCTAAAAGCTTCATTTTGCAGAAAATAGAAGTGCCATCAGGAATATAATATATTCCTTACTGTACATGTGGATGATGGTTGGACATTATCCAGTAAATAGTAACTAATAACATAGCAGAATTATTATGAATGAATTATTTTTACCTTATACTGTATAATTATATTTATTTTCAACTTGACTATAATGTATAGAAGACTTTGGGTATTATTGTATTACTATATATACCACCATTAATATGATCAACTTTGTAAAAAATACATGTGCATGTATATTTTCTCTATTCAAATTTTCTCCAAACTTTAATTTTTGTAACTAAAAGGTAATATAAAGTATTCACTTTCTGAAGTAATTTAAATTAATTTAAACTAATTGTCCATTGATAGATGAATAGACTAAGAAGTTATTAAACACACACAGGGTTATTAAGCAGCCATAAAAATGACAAATTCTAGCCATTTGTGACAACATGACAGTAACTTATTATATTGTATTAAGTCAGACATTAAAAGACAAATACTGAATTATTTATTCAGTATTCTTATTTAGATTATATTTATAATTATATGAATAAATACGTTATAAATTTATGGGGAAAGATCACATTTGTGATTCTCATGAACAATGGGGAGGGAAGGTTTATAATAAATTAGCTAAAAGATAGTAATCCACAATTATTAGATAAACTATCTAGGGCATATCTAAGTACACGTGACTATAACAAACATAATGTAAGAAAATAGATATTCATTAAAAGAGAAAATCCTAAGAAATCTCAACACAAGGAAATCCCC